>PNEQ01008152.1:0-25811 GCA_003012365.1 Medauroidea extradentata
TTTGCCGTGTACCGTTTAAATGGTCATTAAATCACTGTCTTTCGTCTACATGAGAGTATTCCTGAAAGTAGTGTAGTACCTTGAGTGCCCTGTTTGATCTGCCATTAGTAGCGTGTGTTGCGACTGTGGGTGTGGGGGTAACAAGGATACTTGGCTTTATCAGGCCCGTTGCCGTTGGCGACCCGCTTGAGTGATACGAAACATGCCTTTGTTTATTTAGTAATAAATTGTGTCGTGAAACGGGCACAACTTTAAAAGTTGTATAAAAGTATTAAAGTTTATAATTTATTATTATATTTAATTTAATATTAATTTTACGTTACGTTTTACCTTGGTGTGCTGGGTGGCCGCTAGAGGCGCTGCAGGGAGAGATCAAGCTTCGGTGGGTCGGCCATATTGACTTGGTTTTCGGACGCGGACAAGGATGGCGGTCTGGAACGGTTGGTGGGCTGTGTGGGAGCGAGGTTGCGGAGCAGCCACATATATACGTAGCTAATCTTTCTGTGCTGGTATCACAGAGTGGAGGGGTCGCACGTTTGCGAGAACATTATGGTTGAGATGTCGTGGCGTGTTTCGAACTTTGAAAATTTGTTTTAATTTTTCTTTTAAGTTTTGGGGTTGAACTGTTCTCTCCCGGGAGCGTCAGGCTTGGACAATGATGAAGAGTATTATGATTGAAATCTAGAGTTTCTGTATGTAAAGTTTTTTTTTAAAGTTAATAAATAAAAACAGTCACGCCAACAGGTTTTTAATTTGATGTAGATACAGCAAACCTATACGATCACAACCGGCCACATCAGAGGTTAAGTCAACAATTATGTAAAGTAGCGTCATCTTCATTAAGTATTGCCCGACGTGCTACATATTTTTGGTGCCGTGACCAGGATTTGTGGTCCACGACGGCAAAGTAAAGTAATTTCATCTTCTTTCTGCGAGACCCGCTATATTTTTTGGTGCCGTGACCAGGATGTTTGGTCAACAACGACGGTAAAGTTATCTTCATTAATGTTCCCTGAGACCCGTTACATTTTTGGTGCCGTGACCAGGATACTGAAGGAATACTAGTACTTCAGTGCTGTGTTTGGGAATTTTCCGGTCACCTCGTTTGTTTTGTTTCGGCCCTGGGAGTTTCGGATCGCAACGCAAGTGTAAGTCTGAAGAAAACATCATTTGAAGAGGCATTACTGCAGTGAACTGATTGTCAACGCAGCAACAATGTGTATCTCCAGGTCAGCGGGAGTTACGGCCAACGGCAAGTTACGTATTGCGTAACTTTATCAGCAGCGGCAGAGGTATATGTTGCATTAAGTGCTACATGACAGGAGGCGGCGCGACCAGGTAAATGCGAGTTCAGTGTGTAAAGGTACGTTTGTAGCAGCGTAATATATGTATTTTTTTATTTTGGTTTGTGACGTCATGTGTAATTATTGTCACAGACTCATCCTGCAGTGTCATCACTTAAATTGTTGGAACTGTAAGTGTCTTATGTTACGTTTATGATCTGTAAGTTTTGGTTGTTGAGGTTATGTCACCTGTTATAACCAGATCTAATAGCAGGGCAATGGAGGGCAGTGAACCAGAAGTGGTAGCTCATAATAATGGTTTGAGACACGTAGAAGCTTGCAGTAACAGCAATACTGATAGTATTATTATTGATCATAGTGAATCTGTATCGGATATTTTGTTTGACACTGAAACGGATACTGCCTCTAACACCCCATCAGCTGCGAGGGATGAGCAGGGCCTTGCTGGCATGATTAAAGGCTTGTTAGAAGCTCAGACAAAGAGCTTGGTAGGGGAAATAAGGTATTTGGAGACAAAATTCAGCCGTGTTGAAGCTAAACTATCAGAGTACCGAGAGGAATTGAAAGGGGAGATAGAGATTGTGAAGGGCAAACAGTTGGAATTTGAAAGCTGTGTCATTGGTAGGCTTGTAGAAGTTGAAAATAGACAGGAAGTTTTTGACCTAGAGCAAGTTGGTGCAGGAAAAAGGGTAGAGAGTTTGGAGAGGAAGCTTGAAGGGCATGATAAACAGTTAGGTGTGCTTGATGCACAATCTACAACTTTAGGTGAGTTAATTGCTGTTAATCTATCTGAAATTGCTAATCTGTCTAGGGAGTGTGGGAATGTAAATGAAAGAGTACAGCAGGTGAGCAAGATCAGTAATGCACTTATTGTTGAGGCTAAGGGTGACATTCTGCAATTTGTTGAGCCTAAAATTTTAAAGGTAGAAACTGATTTAAGTCTACAGAGCAGACAGATTCAAGAGTTACAGAAGGTCAGTAGCAAGGCCTTGGTAAGTGATTTAGGTGGGGGGTGCAGGAGTTTGAAAATACATCATCCTTACAGTGACAGAGACATCCCTAAGTTTTCAGGTAATGATAGAACACATCCCAGAGGTTTTCTTTCTAAACTGGAAGAGTTTTTTGCCATTTTTGATTGTACAGAGGAGGAGAAGCTATTGGTGGTAAGGAGATCGATGACAGGGGCCTGTGAGAATTGGTTTAAACTGGTCAAAGACAGAATTAATGTATTTAGTGACTTTAGGAAGGAGTTTCTCAGTGAGTACTGGAACAGTCGGACACAGGGGATTGATAGGGCCGAGTTGTACCAGGGTAGGTGTGTTGCTGGGCGGCTGGAGAGTCACCTCAGTAAGGTGGTAGAGAGGTCGAGATTTTATGATGTACCACTTGGTGAGGAAGAGATTGTTACGCTTGTCTACTCACAGACACCGGTGACAGTGCAGGCAGCACTGGTAGGTAAGGAGATTGCCACCACAGACCAGCTTAGAAAAATCCTAAAAGAGCTAGATAGGATTAGTCATGCTTGTAATGACCTGGCAAGAGGTAGGGATTCTGTGTTCAGCTTAGATAGAGACCAGGAAGGTGCTAGGCATAGTGAAGTCAGGAGAGGGCAGTTACAGAATAATTTTGTTAATGACTATAATCAGAAAGATGCAGGTAATTTAAATAATTACAGAGGTAATCATGGTATTCACTTTCAACAACATAGGAATAGAGGTTCAGATCATGTTCAGGATAGACTTTACCACCAGGAGCAGGAGGGTAGGTCTATGTATAACGATAGAGGAAGCTGGAGAGAAACTAGGTATGGAATAGGACCGGCAGTAGGGGCAGAGCGGGGAGTTCAAGGCGAAGGCCAGCAGAAAAATGTTGACCTGAGAGGAAATGGAGGAGGCAGAGGTGATCTGAGGGGAAACTCGGTTGGTAACAGAGATAACTTTCATCATGGCAGAGACAGGAACTCAAGTCAGGGGAATTAAAAAGTCTTTAACCAGTATTTGTTGAAACCTTATTAATATTTTTGTGATAATGTTTGAGTGTGTAAGCTAAATGGTTTAGGGTTTTGATCCTGGTTGGACTGTCTTGCTCTGGGTTACTTTGCAGGGTTATGTTGGTTAATGTTATGTTTTGCTGTTCAGTTGTGTAAATTATTTTCCCTATAAACAAAATTTTTGTGTGAAGGAAATTGTTGATTTCCATTGAGTGACATGTAGCAAATTTAACCAGTAATTAGTCTGCAAGAGTTTGTAAATTTAAGGGTTTTTGTGTGTGAGGGTAGTTATTGGCATATTTAGGAGCAAATAAGTATTTTGATGTGTAATTTTTTTTAGTCATATGTAACAGCATAACTTACCTGGCTGTTGAGGAAAAGTTACTGCACACATGCCACAAGTTATGGATGTTTTTACTGCCTTTCAGTTTTACAGTTTTTTGTACAACACATACACACTTTGTCAAGTACTTTAATTTTTGCAAGATGTAATAGTTTGATTTTGTTTTGTCACTCTGTGGTTGTGGTTGCCTGGCAGGGCCACAACAGAGTAGTAATTTTGTAAGCTAACACGCAGTAATATTTGGAAAGGATATTTTAAATGACACCGAGTACATTATGTTATGAAAGTTTTAATTTTGAATGGTGTATATTGAGTTAAAATATTTTTGAGTACAGTAGTTGAAGTAATTAGTTGATTTTGAACATTTAAAGTTAATTGGTAGTTACTTACCTGGCTTAGGTCATCTCTGGATTCCGTGGTCATGATTTTGGCTCTGTAATTTGAGTTATGAAGGTGATGTGTACAGGATACTTCGTCGTCGTCCAATGGGTATGCCTGAGTGTTTGATTAGTATTTTGTTGTGTATTTGCCGCTTCGTCGTTGTTCCAAAGGGTGTGCTTAATCTGGTTTTATGATGTACAGGGTACCTCGTCGTTGATCCAAAGGGTATGCCTGAATGGGATTTTTTATTTGTTGTGTTATGCCACTTTGTCGTTGCTCCAAAGGGTGTGCGTAAGTTTACTTAAATGTTTAAAGAGTTTTTGTAGGTGATGATTCTTAGTTTGAGGTGAGCTAATTCAGAATATGAGATTTTCTTGTGAGTTTTGTTGAATTGTAAGTTAGAAATTTGTGATGCATTTAGTAGTGTTTTCAAGGAGGCTAATGTAAAGTACTGATATTTTTTGTTTAAAGTATATAAGTTTGTGTATCTTTGACCTTTGTGTGTACTCAGTGTCTTGGCTTACATGCACACATAATACTAGTAGTTTTGATTTGTGGTCATGTGTATTGCTGTTTCCTCGCAGTGCAGTCACAGTTTTAAAGGAGTAAAAGGGAAACTGGGGATGTGTGCTCAGTCACTTTATATACTAACTTTAGTTTGAGTAATTACTGGAAATTTGTATTTTCCTGTTTAATGTTATTTAAAAGGTGTGAGTTGGTTTTGATTTAATCGGTAACAACCGATCACAACTGGGGGAAAGGAAATTATCAGAGCACGTATTTTGCAACTGAGATTTTTACTGCCTGTTAGTCACTCACTTTTGAAACAACATACAGTGAACCCTCGATAACTCGGACTAAAAGGGGGGAGAAGCTGTCCGAGTTACGATTTGTCCGTGTTATCGAGGGGTGTCCAGACAGGTGGGGTAATCAGTCAATCACAAGAAATGCGAAGAAATTAGTACCTACGCTAATATTTCTACAAGCAAAAGAGGCTGCAATAAATACTGTTTTGTCGTAACTATTGTATCAAGTTATGGGAGGGCCACCATGCAGTGGGAAAATTAACGTAACGTGGAGGACTATAAAAGAATGTCAAACAATGCGGGCAGTCAGATCTTTATTTATTTTTTATGCTGCTACTTCTGGCTGATCCTTTTTTTTTTAATCTCTGTGCTAGAAGCTGGCACCAGGCACCCTTCTATCACGTAAAAGTTTTTGTCTGGCTGGCGACCCGCAATGCCTCGACAGCCAATGTGCGTGCGTGTGAGAGAGATAAGTAATGATCGTTGGAGATAAGCTACGGAGGTTGTGAGCGGAAGTAGTCAAGGTCAACCGGTACAGTCTCGTGCAATACAAATGCCGTGCGTGACCACACGCATTTCACACAAGATGTTTACATTGAAAAATACCTTACATCCGTATGTTACAGCGTAGGGGCAGCAGCCAACTGCTAGCCTGATAGTTACTCTACCCTTCTTCAAAGTTACAAAGGTATGAAATAATTTTCCTCATATACATGAATAAAAATGGTACTGTAATTAACAATCCTTCTGGGTCACTGTACATCATGTGAACATATTTTAACACTACTAATTTTAAAATTTAATTTTATGTATGTAAATTGCATCATAGAACACATAATTTACAGCTGTATTCTTACACATATTGCCATATTATAAAGCAATACAATTTTAATCATTTTCTACATAGTTACCGTATTTACTCGCGTAATCACCGCATATTTTTGATCAAATTTTAGGCTCAAAAAATGAGGTGCGGTTTTCAAAAATTACCTTCTAATTTTTTTTTGGTGTAGAATATAACAAATATACATTTTTTTCTATAGTTACTCGTTCATAACGTGAACATTTCTTCTAAAATAAAGAAAAAGATTTTGTCGGTGTATAGTAAAATGGAAAAATTAAGACTACAAAATCTTGTTAATCCATTCACGTGCGTCACTCAATGAAAATTGTTTAAAATTATCCCGCCTAAGACGTTTACATTTTACGGTTCATTACATGTACGCTATTATTTCCCGTGAAGTAGTTTATAAACAAATCAGATTCACGCTTAAAACGTTACAACTCTCTAGACGCTGTTACGTTAACAGAGCATCATCAACCAGCGAACGTGACTCATCGTGTCTGGCTTGGGCATGGATGTTGTGTTGTTCTTTCACCCCCCACATCGGCTCTTGAAAACAATGTTTCACCCCCCACATCGGCTCTTGAAAACAATGTTAAAGGGGCGTAAAACCTTATCACCAATTTTTCTACATCGTAATGCAAAGCAATGATTTTTAATTTTTCTTTTTAATGTCCGGGACAATTTGTTTTGCAACCCTGAATTCATTGTACATACCAGAACAAAATAATTTTCCGTTTATGTGTCATTATAACCCGTAGTTACCGTCATTTCACAAGCACCACATTAAAATGTTTATTTACGACACACGTGCGTGCCTGGCTCGCCGGGCAAAGAGGGAGGAAAGATAAAGAAGTGAGAGGTCGGCCTGCTGCATTGCATCTTTACTCACGTGTTGCGCGCCTCGCTAGCAACATTTTATCACACGGAACTTGCCAGATATTTACTGTGGGATTATTAAAGGCTAAGTAGCGATGGACGACTACATTATAAAGTTTAATACTGTTCTCAAATGTAATGTGATGAATTTAAATCCAGCAGAAACAATTTTTTATGTCTTTTAACCAAAAAATAATTAATTAAAAATTATTAAAAATCTTTAAAAATTCTGTCTGTGTTATCCGAAGTCCGGGACATCGAGGTCCGAGTTATCAAGGGTTCACTGTACTTGTACACTTTTGACACGTAATTATTTTTATTTTGCAGATGTGTTTGTAATTTGTTTTTCTCTTGTTGTGGTTGACTGGCAGGACCATAATTGAGATTTAAGAGTTAGTATTTTGCACACAAAGTAACATTTAATTTAGCACTGAGTACATTGTTGTGAGTTTGTTTGTTCTAGTGGAAGATCTTACAGTAAAGCTTTGAGTTTTGATGTTTCAGTGAGATATGAGTTTTGATTTTAATTGACTGTCTGTAACTCTCTGACTTAGGTCACCTTTCTTTTCAGTGACTGTGATTTGGCTCTTTGGTTTTGAGCACACGTTATTGAGGTGATTTTTTTATTTTGAGCAGGATGCCTCGTCGTCGTCCAATAGACATACCTGATTATATGGTACTGATATTTTGTTGTGTGTATGCCACTTCGTCGTTGGTCCAAAGGGTGCGCCATACGTGTTTTGTACTTTCTGCAGGGTGCCTCGTCGTTGTCCAATGGGTACACCTGAGTTTATGTTACAGTGTTTGATTGCCACTTCGTCGTTGTCCAAAGAGTGTGCTGGTTTTCTTAAATTGTTGAGGAGGTGGTGTGTTTCAAAGCCAGGTTCAAGATGACCTAACACAGATTGTTATTGATGTTACTTTTTCCTTATGAAGTGATTAGCATTAGAATGTGTATGAGCTTATATAATTTTGAAGTGATTATATTTAATATTGTGTGTGGTTATTTGGATTTTTTCTTTGTACTCGGTGTTATTTGCCGACATGTACACATAGTTAAGTTTGATATGAGTTGCGGTGATGTTTGTTTTGGTATTTCCTGGCAGTGCAGTTGTGTATATATTTGAAAATTTGATAAGAGTACATAGTATAATATGATGATGGTTTTTAATGGTTTCAGTTGTAATGTAATGTTCTTTGCATTGTTTTCTTTTGAAGGTTATTTTGACAGATGTTCATAATGTAAATTGTTGAGAGCAAAATTTGCTGCTGTTCTATTTACTGTTGCTGTACTAATTGTGGTGATGATTCTGTTTTGGTGTTTTTGATGATGTTTCTATGCTACGTGCTTTGCTGTTGAATTGTTCGCTGCTGTAATGTGATGCTCTTTTCAGTTTTTAAAAAGTATTTTGTCTGTTGTGTTTGTGATAATCTGCAGGTCTGTACTCTGTACTTGACACACAGAGGATTGTGGGAACAACCTCTGCATGTCAAGTGGAGGGTTGTGAGGCGGTCCACCCACCACTTAGGCCTTTATTATTTAATGTCTTGTTTTTATTTTATTATTTCCTTATGTTTGACTTATTGAATTTGCTATTATCTATATAATTGCTTTGAGGTATTGTTGACAGTTGTTTGGCTTTTATCTGTATCAGTTTTAAAATTGTTAAATTTTATATGTATTTAATTTGGTTTGTTTAGGCTGAGGCAACTTTGTGCTTTAATTTAAATTTAATATTATAATTTGCAGCTAAACTGTTATTGTATTGTAACTCAGAGCTGGGTGTATTGTTGGCAAGTATAGTTGGATGGCACAGGTGTGCCTGCCCAGTTCCAGGAATTGCTATATTTAGATTTTTAACCATTTTTCTAATATGTACTTTTACTTTTCACGAAGTGCACGTGCGCCGCCTCTCGTTGAGAGTGCGAGAGAGAGACAGTAATATGTTTGCGAGGGGCTGGCTTGAGCCAATGAAAGGACCCGTGGTTCAAATTTATTTAAAATTATGTTGTAAATTTTTATATAATTTTGGTTTTCAGAAGAATATTTTCACTTTAAAAGTTGTTTTAAAGTATAAAAGTTTATAATTTATTATGATATTTAATTTAATATTAATTTTCCACTATGTTTTACCTTGGTGTGCTGGGTGGCCGCTAGAGGTGCTGCAGGGAGAGAGCAAGCTTCGGTGGGTCGGCCATATTGACTTGGTTTTCGGACGCGGACGAGGATGGCGGTCTGGAACGATTGGTGGGCTGTGTGGGAGCGAGGTTGCGGAGCAGCCACATATATACGTAGCTAATATTTCTGTGCTGGTATCACAGAGTGGAGGGGTCGCACGTTTGCGAGAACATTATGGTTGAGATGTCGTGGCGTGTTTCGAACTTTGAAAATTTGTTTTAATTTTTCTTTTAAGTTTTGGGGTTGAGCTGTTCTCTCACGGGAGCGTCAGGCTTGGACAATGATGAAGACTATTATGATTTAAATCTAGAGTTTCTGTATGTGAAGTTTTTTTTTTGAAGTTAATTAATAAAAACAGTCATGCCAACAGGTTTTTAATTTCATGTACATACAGCAAACCTATATGATCACAACCGGCCACATCAGAGGTTAAGTCAACAATTATGTAAAGTAGCGTCATCTTCATTAAGTATCGCCCGACGTGCTACATATTTTTGGTGCCGTGACCAGGATTTGTGGTCCACGACGGCAAAGTAAAGTAATTTCATCTTCTTTCTGCGAGACCCGCTATATTTTTTGGTGCCGTGACCAGGATGTTTGGTCAACAACGACGGTAAAGTTATCTTCATTAATGTTCACTGAGACCTGTTACAGTACTAAACATGTCGAGCGTGTCAAATGAGGATTTTTTTGTGTTTGTGTGATTTGTGATTCTTATAAGGTATTATTAATATACTGCAATGCGGAGATAAGAAAACCCGGCCTGTAACCATCAATGACAACGGGATATTAAAACATGTTTCAGAAGAGGTGAACTGGAAAAATGTTCGATCATGATAATGACAGCCCGGCAGATTGGTATTTCTACAAAAAATATTTGCAAAGAAAGAAGCATGGACGATAAGACGGACAGTGCCATATGCATCTTACACTATGTAGCACAAATAACATGTAAAATAACTGCAAAGTCCTCAATTAAGGTAAGGCATTTTTAACCAAAGAGAACCAAAAATCTACAAGAAACATCACAAAGACCATTTATCCTAAATCTGTAACTACATACAGTACCTAAATTGAAACGTCGGTACTCAAGCATTACCGACTTGGATAGGGAACGAAGTAAAGCAGTATGACGTAAATTGAGTACTTACTGTACTCACAACATAAGATATCCCTGTATGAGGTATAAAACATTGCTACGTGAGTTGTGTTTCAGCTGTCATACTGCATATTTGTTTACAGTGGGATATCATTATAACAAATGTTAATGACAAAAAATATTGTCTTAATAGCAGAATGTGTTCATACCCAATTAATTTTTCATATATTATGGAGCGATCGTGCACTATAAAGTTGGTATAGGGCAGATTATGTTATAAATAGGTATGGGAAAATTTAGTGAATTCAATGACCTGCATGTTAAAACAAAATACCCTATGTTTACACAAGCCCCAAGATTCGTCCATTAGCTGCTACTCAGTGGAACAGCAGACAATGAACGAATAGATGGGACTTGAGTATGCATAGAATATTTGATTCTAACACGCAGGTAATTAAATTCATAAAACTTTCCCATCCCTAGTTGTAAAACATACTCTTTATGACGAGCTTTCGCTGTACATAAATTATTTCATGTTGTGTTTTAGCCTGTGCGTGAATAAAGAACACGACACAACTGCTGAAAACAAATGACCATATACTACAGTGATCTCTCAGTTCAAGGTCTTCCAGTTTAAAAATTCTTTCACTTTAAAAACTGTATTTTTTGGTCCCATGTAAAGTGAGAACATACTTTTATCATTCAGTTTAAAAACTCCAATTTCAGGACAGTTTTTTTTTAAATCCCTTGAGAGTCATTAAACTGGGAGATTACTGTGCATATACGAGTAAGTAAGACGTATAGCTTCTAGAAATACAGTGAACCCTCAATAACTCGGACCTCTATGTCCCGGACTTCGGATAACTCGGACAAAAATTCAAAAAACTAAATTAATTTTAATTAAATTGTTTTTTGGTAAAAATCATAAGAAAATTGTGTCTGCCTCATTTAAATCCATTACGTTTCATTTAAAAAGAGTATTAAGCTCTAAACGCAGCTGCTTATCGCTACTTAGCCTTTAATAATCCCACCGTAAAATATGTGGCAAGTTCCGTGTGGTTAAATGTTGTTAGCGAGGTGCGCAAGTAGAGATGCAACTCAGCAGGCAGACCTCCCTTCTTTATCTTACTTCCCTCTTCACCGCACGAGCCATACACGCACGTGCGTCGTAAATAAACATTTCAGTACGATGCTGGTGAATTGGATTAAGTGTAAAGTGTGTGTAAAGACGTTACTGATCTATGACTACGCACGGTTAACTACAGGTCACAATGGCACCTAAAGGGAAATTTTTTTTTGTTCTGGAATGTGAAATAAATTCATAATTCAAGATTGCAAAACAATTTGTTCCGGACATTAATAAAAAAATTAAAAGCCACTGGTTTGCATTGCAACATAGGCAAGGTGGTGAGAGGGTTTTACAGCCCTTTAAACGCATCGTCTACTAGAATCGTGAAGAGGCGCGCAGACCTTTAATAATCCAGATTTCATTCGAAAACCATTCAACATGTTGTCACACGGTTAGGCTACGAAAAGCATTTAAGGATCTTACTACAGGTATATAATTTTGCCATTTACTGTTATTGTTCCTAACAAGTATTTTTTTGAGTGTGGAAATGACAGAATCGGGACTTTTGACGCTGAAATTATATAAGAGTATTCATTTCACGATATTCTGCTGAATATTATAGACCTGTAGAGCGACTCTTTCCCTTTCGTCGCGTAAGATAAAATGATAGTGTTGCCGCTGAAAGTCCCATAGTAAAAACGGTTCAGCAGGAACCTTGCACACTAGTTCAGCGCTTAGCTTGTTGAGGCGACACGGCATTTGATGCACGTTTCAAGGTCAACCTTACTGCTCCGTCACTTTTGAGCCTACAACGCGCGGGTAGATGGCGCCCTTAACGTTGTCTTATAAGCCGATGAGGGTGAAGTGAGTTGAAAGAACAACACAACATCCATGCCCGAGCAAGGATTCGAACCTAGGGCCTCTTGCACCGTAAACTGGCGCGTAACTCACTACGCTAGAGGCCGTCGCGATACCGGAAAAAAAACTTAATAAATTATAAAAAAATGGGGGGGGGGGGGGCAGAAAGGGGGCTTTTTTTGCCCCGGGTTGCACATTATCACTTCAACCATGGCCGTGACTTCAACAACAACAACAATAATAATAAAAAAAGAGCTGAGATTTACGTTGCTCCTGGCCTGGTATTCAAACAAAGACGCCCTGATAGTTATTTCCCGATCGAGATGTCAATTCCGACAAACTTAGAATAACCCCCGTGGGAAAAAAAAAAAAAAAAAAAAAACAATTTCTCGTAGGAAACTTTTAAAATGGTTGAATGATTCATATCTGGAGGAGATGGTAAACAAATAGTACATCAGTACAAGAGAGATTGTGGTGTGATGTGAAGAACTGTAAGCCGCAGCTGACAAACTGACTAATCTCATTTTTGTTACAGTAAATTAGACACTTGTCCAATACGTAACAATTCATGGTCTTAAATGCATTGATTTAATATTTTTTGTGCTTAACTTTTGGTTGGTTTTACTCCTATTTAACTCCGTTGAACGAGATTAGAGTTTCATTGATTTTTAAGTGTGACAACTTATGTAAGAATAAAGCTGTAAATCACTTGTTTTATGATTCAGTTTATATGCATAAAATGAAATTTTAATAATCCAAAGTGTTAAAATGAGTTCACATATTTCTGTACAGTGATCCAAAAGGATTGTTAATTACAGTACCGTATCTGCTCTCGTATAGGAGAAAAAATATTTTTGTGTCTTCGGAACTCTGTATGAGTTGCAGCTGGCTGCAGACACTGTGACATGCTGATGTTAAGCAATTTTTCACGTAAACATCTCGTGAGTTGCGTGTGGTCAACGTGCGGTGTTTGCATTGCTGTTGAGACTGTAACGGTTGACCATGACTACTTCCGCTTGCGCTCTACCTCCCTAGCTTATTTCCAACAATTATCTCTCACACACACGCACGCGCATAGACTGTCGCCAGCCAGACGAGAGAGGGTGAGAACTTTTATGTGGTGGTGTCAGCTTCTAGCACAGATAAAAAAAGGTGAGCCAGAAGTAGCATAAAAAATTAATAAAAAAGAATCTGCCGGCCCAGGTTGTTTGACATTCTTTTATAGTTCTCCACGATACAGTGATAATTTCCCCACTACCCCCTCCTGTAAATTGATACGTACAAAGCAGTATACATTGCCGCCTCTTTTGCTTGTAGAAATGATAGCGTACTGATTTCCTCATGTATCTTGTGATTAATGACTGATTATCCCTCCACCCCAGACACCTCTCCATAACACGGACAAATTGTAACTCGGACAGCTTCTCCCTCCTTTTTGTCCGAGTTATCGCGGGTTCACTGTATCTGTATTTAAAGTAATATGTACTGTATTTACTGTAACTTAACCTATTTCTGGTACATTAGTACCTAATGCACATTTAATATAAATATTGTACATAGTGTATGCATTTTGGTGTAACAATTGGTTATTTTTTACTATGCGACAACAAGGTTCTCAGAACCTTAACACTTAGAGTGCGACGGCCGTAATTTTATGTTTTTCCGTGTCCTCCGAGAAATGCGACGGCAGTAATTTTACGGGATTCGTTTATATATTTTCCCCTGCTGCAGGGCGTATTATTACAGCGCTAGTCTTCCTCGGGAGTGTTCTCTGGGCGTCTGAGTACATGTAGACGCCGCTAGATCACATTTGCAGCATGGTACAGATACGTAGCAGGGGATTCTCGCCAGCGATGTTCGGCCGACTTGCGGCAGGATCTAGGTGCATATGTATCTCGGGATTTCCCCTGCTAAGTGTTCAGAAGTCGCGGTATATATGTTTCACGAACACATGAAAGCATCGCGGCATTTTTTACTTATTATTCTGAATTCATCACTTCTCTTTTTCCATTTTTATCATCAAGTATTATTCACCAGTTTTCATGCTTTTGTAACGAGCATATACAAATACTATGGCAAGTAGTATCAGCGAAAGTGACTCTCAAGACGATCTTGATGTCAGTGATGAAGACCCAGAATACATTTTATCGGCAACTGAAAGTGATTCACGTAACTGAATAATTTTTACTGCTTATTTTGTTGTGGAGGCTGGTCAAATTTTCCTGTTATTGCAAGGACTGGTAATGTTTTCAGTATGCAAACACTGAAAGCAACAAATAACATTTTATTATTTACGAGTGGTTTTACTTGTATTTTATGATATTTGAGCATATGTGAGGGTTATATCAAGCTTGTTATTCACAATTCCAGTGAAAACTAAACATCTGTATTACATACAATTACAAGTGGCAAACAGTCCCTTTCTATTTTTCTGCCAATGTAGGCTGATTCCTTGCAATGACTGGAAGGTGTAAACAGCCCCTTGTTGTACTATATAACAAAATTAATTTTTACTGGTATCTTTTTTGCCTCAGAGAGTGATGAGACAGGATCACAAAGTGAGGCTGAGAGCACACCCAGTGGTTCAGTACATGTTGGCAGCTCAAGGGGAAGAAGTAGAGTAAGAAGAGGCGGAGTAAGTAGAGGAAGCCATTGTAGTAGAAATAGGGGCAGAAGAAGAATCCGTAGCAGAAGTAGGGTGCGGAAATCAAGAACCGATTCTCAAGATGGATGGACAGAAATTGACGTTGACTCAACTGTAAAGACATTCGCTGGAGAGACAGGTGTTGCTCCAGAAATTGATCTGGATGAACATAGTGCACCATTAGATTTTTTTTCTCATTTCATTAGTCCCGACCTTATTAAGCATATAAAACTAGAAACGAATATTTATATGCTCGTAAAAAAAAATGTCACCAAAGAGTAGAATAGGAAGTTAGAAACCAGCATCAATCGGGGAGATTAAGTTTCTGGAAATAATTCATATGAGTGTGTCCGAGACACCTGACATGAAAGATCACTGGAGCACCACACCAGAGGTTTCCTGTAACTTTTGTCCAAATTTTTTGTCTAGGGACAGATTTTTATCACTTCTGTCAAATTTTCATTTGAACAATAATGATCAAATAAAACAAAAAGGAGAGCTTGGTTTTGATCCATTGCACAAAGTTCGTCCTCTCATTGACACACTGCGTCAGAAATTTCAAACTTCGTATCAAGTTGCAGAAGACATTACAATAGATGAAGGGATGTGTGCATACAGGGGCAGGCTCTACTTAAAACAGTACATGCCGCAGAAACCAAATCGTTATGGTGTAAAAGTGTATATGTTATCTGATTCTAAAACTGGGTACGTGTGGAACTTTGAAGTTTTGTGGACAGAACAATGTAGTTACTGAAGTTGTTGTTAGATTGCTTGGTAATTTGGTTGAGAAAGGCCATACCCTGTATACAGACCGTTACTACACAAGCCCTTCATTAGTCCTGGAGTTAGAAAATAAATAGGGTTGGTGGGAACTGTCCAAAAAAAACGCATTGGTATGCCTCGTGCACTCCGTAAACCAGAACTACAGAAAGGAGAACACATTTTCCGCAGGAAGGGGAATATGATGGTACTCTGCTGGAAGGACAAAAGAGATGTTTACATGCTAAGCACCAGACACAAAGCTGATATGGTAACATACTCTGACAGAAGAGGAAGATTGATGACCAAGCCAGCTGTTGTAGTGAGTTATAACTCTAAGAAGTTTGGTGTGGACCTCACTGATCAACGTATGTCATATGGTGCGTTCAACCATAGGTCTGTGAAATTGTGGCGAAAGTTAGCATTTCATATGATTCTTATGGAAGACTAGTACAAAAAAAAATTTCTCAATTGCAAGTTTCCCTCCCGTTCCATTTTTCTTATTTTTTTTATATATAAAAAAATTTGTGTGCTGTTCAACTACTAAAGACTTCACTGCTATAGCCCAAAGCTTCTGGCAAATCCCTATAACTGAATGAAAATATCATGAATTTGACTTCACAAATACAGTATTAAAAAAATTTAAAATTCTGTAAATTAGAGTCATTTATGCACACACCATCAAAAATTGATGGATTATGGCTTTGTTTATGGATTCACAGTGCATTATCACTTGCTCCAGTACTTAGACCACCACGCCCAACATATAGTTTGGTTGCATTTGTAAGTTTTGCACCTGCCAGGGAACCTGGTCCTTAATTAAGGCAGTGTCATTCACCAACAAAAGCTTGTCGTAAACTCAATGTTTCACTGCCACAGAAATGTCAAGCATTATCCTTATTAATCCTTACCATATTTTCCTATTTCTAATTTTCCTCATCCCACTCACCATGTCCATACCCAATGTTAAGAAAAGTAACCGGTTTGGTGATATCCGGCCAAACAGAGGTTGCAGCAGAAACCATTTTAAGAGTGCAGTGACACTAACATGTGAGAATCATGAGCTTCATAATGAAACTCTTCATATCACAACAATGTGGCAACTATAATGCTGGGGTGCTAAATCATTGGTTTACAATCAGGGTCAGGCAGACTATGTACAACACCATAACTAATGAAATTTATAAAAAGTCTTGTTTTAAAAACATTCAATGAATGTAACAGATCAGTGAAACAATCATTTTAAAACTTGCATCTCACTAGTTAAGTACTGTACATATTACCTTAGTGTCAAAACCAGATTAGTTTACTAACTTCTCTTCTCTAATTCATATACAGTTATAACCTGATGTTCTAATTACACTACATGTAACTGACATCTGAAAAGACAATGTAGTGTTTATAGACACAACCAGTAAAGAAAAAAAGAAGAAAAAAAAAAAACATCACACTTGGTGAAGTGATGAGCAGATACAAAAATTACTCTGGCATGGTTACTCACAGGTGGGATCAGGCTGGTGTGGCTCAGAAGGAGATAAGGTAACGAGGGTCTCAACGGTACCCTCCGAGACTGTCGCTTCCCGGGTCTCCTTACCGGTAGTGCTGCTCTGACTGGCCGACTGCACCGAGCCACCTGAATACATACACACATCAGTCTTTCCGTACACCATGTCACCCACACAAGCTTCAATCACATGGTAATATATACAACTGTAAAGAAGTTTTAAGTTTTCAAGTTAATTTGTGAATTCAGGACCTTAACTGCACATGGATGTGTGTACAGTCGAATCCCATTGATACAAACCTTAACGAAACTAAATTTTTGCAGTTTGTAATACAGTAGAACTTTGTTACAATACTTCTCATATTTTTACATTAATAAATGGATACTATATGTATTACACAAAAGTAACTTCGAATTTCAATGCGTACATAAAGTAACCCAGCCTATAATAAGATTACATGGTGCTGCAGACAATGTGCCATCGGAAACACAATTAATACATACACTAGAGTCTAGACACTCAATTTTACACGGTAGCAATTGTATGAGTACACTTACGGACCCTAAAAAATAACAAAATTCTATGGAAAAATTGTATTGTTACATACTGTAGATTTAAACACACATTTATGAGACATACAATATGTTTAACTTACATTCACAAGTTTTGACTACGTTATTTACAAATATTCCAATATTTTTAAAATTAATTTCTGAAATAAAAATTTTACTAGTAAAATAAAAGAAATTTTGTTTGTATTTTTTAAAAGAACTCAAATTTAATTTGCGTAATGTCATGTTAAATAAAAGTTTCAGAAATAATTTAATGTGTTCACAATATATTCACC
Source organism: Medauroidea extradentata (assembly GCA_003012365.1). Lineage (NCBI taxonomy): Eukaryota > Metazoa > Arthropoda > Insecta > Phasmatodea > Phasmatidae > Medauroidea > Medauroidea extradentata. The sequence continues at coordinate 17,508 of PNEQ01008152.1, forward strand.
TACAAAAAAAAATACTGTATTTACTCGCATATACGCCGCCATTTCGCAAATTGGTTGCATCCATATTTTCTGGTCTTGAATTTCGTATTTAAGATTTCCCCTTATAGGTCACACCTTAATTTAATGACGGTGACAGACACGAACGGCTGACGTGCCGCACACGAACAAGTTAACGGTTACAATAAATGAAACAGCGGTAAACAAAATGAACAGCCTGCTTTCATGTGGCGTGTGGTCCCGGTTTCACCATATAGGCATTTATCATTGGTCCAACCTTGAATGGCATGTCCTGATCAGCCATGTGGGGGGAAGGAATTCGAGCGTGCTGAAGATGCTGTGATGCCATTGTTTTATCTCATTTAGTAGTGCTGAGGTAGTAGAGTGAGGAAATTTTTTTTTTGTTAAGTAATTTACATGGTGGAAAAGCGTAATTCATATTCGGCCACGTTCAAGTTGCGAGTGATAGTTTTTGCAGAAGGAAATCAGGCTACGGAACGGGCATTTTCTGTTAGCGATAAACTTATTCGTAGCTGGAGGAAACAAAAAGATGACTTGAAAAACACTACTTCCACGAGGCATGCATTTAGAGGACCGAAATGTGGCAAGTTTCCTGAAGTTGGCGCGCAAGTGACTCAGTACATTTGTGAATTACGGAAATATACCTGCAGCGTATAATTAGAAATGATAATGCGCAAGGGGAGAGAGATAGCACGTGCATGGGGGCATATCGCACTGCAATTTCAAAGCTAGTCGTGGGCGGGCAACCAGATTCATGCGACGTGAGAATTTTTCTCTTCGATGGAGAACATCCCTCTGCCGAAAAATGCAGAAGGACATTGAAAACAAAGAGTAGAGTTCCACCACTTCATTCTGTGGATGCAACGAATGAATGACTACCTCTTCTCGCAGCTTGCAAACGCCAATCAAACTGCAGTTTTTTTTTTGACATGGCACAGAACACAACAGTCAACGAGAAGGGGCAGTCAAGTGTGATTATCCGCACTACTAGAAATGAAAGAATGCGTTGTACAATAATGCTGGCAGTGACAGCCGACGGGTGAAAGTAGCCGACTTATGAAATTTTAAGCGGAAGACTCTGCCTAAGGGACAGAAGTTTCCTCCGGACATTCATGTTCGTGCTCAGGAGAAGGGTTGGATGGATGCTGAGCTCGTAAAATATTGGGTTCAAACTGTGTGGGAGCGGCGGCCAGGGGGTCATCTAAAACAAAAGGCCTTGTTGGTGTGGGGTAGCTTCCACGCACATTTGGTTAAGGGCATTAAGGCAAAACTGCAAGAGTCAAGGACAGACATTGCAGTTATCCCAGGTGGCCTGATGGCGATGCTACAATCACTTGACGTCTCTGTGAACAAGCCTTCCAAGGGGCATTTACATTACCTGTACGGGGAGTGGATAGCCAGCGAAAGGCAAGACGTCACAAAAGGCGGGAAACTGAAAAGACCATCTTTGCTCGTGGTGTGTGAATGGATCAAGAGGAGTTGGGTTCTCATACTGCCCTATATAATTGTGAGGAGTTTCAAGAAAACTGGAATCTCCTGTGTGATAGACGGTACTGAAGACGATGCGATCTGGGAACAAGAAAGGCGACTCTGACAATGATGTTGATGACCCGGCTGAGTCTAGTGTGTCTGAGTCTGACACAGATAACGAGTAGGTAAACACTTGGTTAGTGTTCAGACTGTATTATTTTGACTGTGATACTGTGATAATCCTGTAAATAATTACATATTTTTTATTGATTTTGTACAATGATGCCTTTAATTTTTTTGTGCGTTTCATTACTTACGAAAATTTGCTTGGTTAATTAACTGTGTGTGCACTGTAATTAAATTTGCCTAAATATATCTAGATCAACTTCTTTACTGGTAGTTTCACATTTTCAAACAATTTTGCAATAATAATAATAATAAACTTTTCTTTGCTTATAGGTTGCACCTAATTTTTCCCATCAAATTTGTTAAAATTGCTGCGACCCATATGTGGGAAAATAGTAATATTAACCACAAAATGTAATTTCTTAAAATGTAAAGCAAAGTAACACTCTGAATAGTGTCAAAACAATTAAAGATAAAGAAGTTAATTTTATTAAAGAAGAAAAATTTTGAAAATTTTGAACTATATTTTGTTTCACTGAATCACTGAAATTAACTTTTTGAATTACTTTACCATAAATTTCTCCATGTGGTACTAACAAAATCTATCCTGAATGTTCAGATGCGTGGTTAGTGTAGATAACTCATGTGATCAAGAAAACATAGGTACTCACATTGCCAGCACTTTGATAGGCTATTATAAATACATATGAGTGTGTTCAAAAAATTAGTTTTAAATCTCTCACGGGGAAAAAAAAAATAAACGACTGCCATTATGAAAATATTAACAAAGCCAAACAAACTTAGTCAACTGTTCTATATTTCACTTAAATTTCATTACATTGGCTCCTTATGACAGATTTTTTTTAATGTGGGGGAGAAATTGAGAAACACACAAATGGGCAATGGTAAGTATGCTTAAAGAAAATGAAGAAAAGCCTTCGTGGTCCCGCATACTTTTGCAAGTCATTACGGTGGCCATTTGCCCAAGCCGCCGCGCTGTATGCAGAGATTCGGCCGTTATCAGATTATTCTAAAACTGCTCAACGCACATGAGTGATGTCTGTTTAGGAATATTATTCAAAGAACATTACACGTGTGTATACCCATTTCAGGTTCACCAGTTATCGTTAAAGCATATTATCAAGTAGCCAAAATGGCAAAATTGGGTGCTTTTGCGGTGCGTTTTGAACACTGAAATCTTGGTGCAGGATCTTTTGTAAAGTACAGACGTGTACAACTCACCTTTATCATCAAAATTACATGTATGTCTTGTAGAGGTGAGTTGTCTGAGAGAAGACTGCACGACAGTTAGTTACTTGTGCCTGAAGACTAGGGTAATGCATGATGCACGTACTTTTTCCATCTTACAGATCGCGCATTTCAAGGTCTCAAACACACAAAAGACGTCCCCTAGATAGTAATTTAAAAAAGTGAACTCACTTTTTTTTACTTTGCACAAGATATTGTCATTTTATTTAAAATTTCAAAAGTTATTTTAATCTATATCACTATATTTATGATTACTTCAAGTTTAAAACAATTTAAAATGTAATACATTTTGTTTTAAATGTCAAAAATAAACATATTTTTGTTACACAACTGTTGAAAATCACTGCTACTTGTTCTATAAAAAAGCACAGCACAGTGTCATCTTCATTTGTTTATAGCCGCATACAGGACAGCAAATAATAATCAGTGACTTATTCGATACCATCTCAGGATGTTTAGGAATACAGGCACATGTTAGATCTCGACCCTTGCTTTTTTGGAACCTGAAATGGTAGCACTTATGTAGTATCTTGTGTTTAGGAATACCGGCCTAAATTTACTATGACAAAAGGTAACATGATATTCACCTAAATTCTTTGTCTTTTTTGCCAGCAAGTTGTGTTCACATTTCAGTACTATATTTTATGGTGTACGCTAGAGCACGGCGCTAGAGTAACCTGCACTATGCACAGTAGCGCATATTGACGGAACAGCAAAACCCTATTTCCACCTTAGTTCTCAAGCTGTCAGCCGCCGCATTGTTTTGACTGGTTAGTTTGTACCCGGATTCCTTACGTCGTTCATTCACTGCCACCTAGTACGATATGAGCAAGGATTTAGGCATGCAAATTGTTATGCAACGCTGCCTATACATGCCACGATAAGCCCTTACTGCTCGCTCTCGCTGTTAAAATGTTTAGAAACTAGGTAACTATTATAGGATTGTCTGGTATCAGTTTCTTCAGAAAAACTGTCAATTAAATGAAATCATTGTCACTTTTTTAGAAAATTGTCTGTTTTACGCCAGTAACAGTTTAACACAAACTTAAGACAAAAAATACACTTAAAAAAATGAAGGGGTTCAGCAACTATGACAAATTTCTCGGAAGCCATGACTTGTCATAGTAGCAAGGTTTGATTGTAAAACGTTTGTGAGTTGGGTATTCCCCAAACTCCTAATTTATTTTATGTGATACACCGGCCAAAATAAAGATTAGTTGCAGCAACTTATATATGTAATTTGCGACAATTTTAGGTAAGGACATCACAAAATTAAGTTTAAGTTTGGTTGAACATCAACACATTCTGTGGTGGCACCTATCTTGTAAAGTTGCACGATCCATCCACTATGTATATGGGTCCTTCCTATGTTCGCAAACAATAATTTTTATGTTATTTTAATACAGTGGATTCCCTAACCATTGGTTGTCACAGAACTGACAAAAAATTTCAATATATGAGAGATTTTAATGGATATGGTCTTAACCTCTTAAGGTATTTGCCCGAGTTATGTCGGGGAAATAACTTGTGCCTAAAATTATTTGCCCGAATTATTGCGGGCAAGTACGAAAAAGCAGTGTATTAAAATTACTATCCCAAATTATTTTGTTCTGAAAGTCAGTGAAAGCAGTTCTGACGTTAGTCAATAGATAGCTGCACATACTAGAAAGCAGCGCGAAAGTTGCTCGTGCTGCCACTAGATGGCATCCAAGGTACAATTTGTAACTCCAATAGGCGCCGAGTTATTCGTTTCGCGACAAAGTATTATTTCGTGCTTAGTAGTGAACATATTGTCCGCCTATTTATGAATAAAACACTTTGTATTACGTTTTACTTTGTTTGTACATTTTCTGTAGACAATATTTTCGCGATTTTGTTTTGCTGCCTGTTGTTTTGCTGCGAAGTTTCGTCGACGGAATTTTGTAGCTTTTAGTGGGAAATATTTTATACGTAATGGTGAATATCTTATCAATTGTTATTGTGTAACATAAACAATGGAGAGTGACAGTGATTTGGACTCAGTGAGTAGGGAAGCGAGTCGTCATTTTACAGTCTCAGTAAAGAAGATACTGATTACAACCATCGCCACCTAGATTTCCTTTTCTTTAAAAATCGAAAATAAATGTAAAATTTGATGCAAAGGGTGATATTTTGCAGTTTTTTAAAATATCTTTCGATGATCATTTCGTTACCTTGACTGGAAATGAAACAAATCGGTATGTAGAACAGTGTATTCAAGGTAAAAAGCATTTCACAACGCACACCTCAATCGCATCCAACTACCAACAGTGAAATTCGTATTTTTCTTGCAATTGTTTTAATTCAGAGCATTGTTAGCATGCCAGACCAAAAGCTTTACTGGAGTAAAAATCCACTTCTGCAAGTCCCACTTTTCCCCAAAATTATGTCATATCGCCAATTTTTGTTGCTGAAAAAACTTCTCCATCTTGCAGACAATGCCATCTATGACCCAGCCAGTCACCCTTGCCCAAAGCTGAACAAAATTTGGCTGGTTGTAAAAGACCTAAATGAAAAATTCAAGATATTTTACACTCCAGACAGACACATCAAGATTGAAGAAAGTCTTATTCTGTATAAAGGACGATTGGGGCAGGTGCAATACATCTCTCAGAAACGTGCCAGGTTTGGCATCAAAACATTCATGCTTTGTGAATCCAAATCAGGATATATCTGAAACTCTGTTATATGCATTGGTAAGGGAACCATCTTTGACACTGAATACAAAAATCTTCCTATGTCGTCACAGATAGTAATGACCTTGGCAGCCCATTGTTGGGAAAATGTTACTGCCTGATCACAAACAATTTTGACACATCTCCACAACTGACAGATATTTTGCTCAACACATATGGAACAGTCAGGCTTTCAAGGAAAGATATGCCAGAAAATGTGAAGAAAAACAAGTTGAAAAGAGGGCAAATTGTAGCTTCTCTGCGCGGGAAGGTCACAGTGATGAAGTGGAAAGACAAGAAAGACGTCTATCTCTTGTCAACCATCCACAACACCGACATTATTGAGGTGACAAAAATAATAGTTGCGAAGAAGCCAAGAGTAGTGGTCAATTATAACACCACTATGGGCGGCGTTGACCGAGTTGACCAGCACATGGCCAACTATCCTGTGCCCTGAAAACGTTGAAATCAGCACTATAAAAAATAATTTTTCCATCTTTATGAACAGGCGAATTTCAATTCTTACATTTTGAATAAGAAATCTGGTGGAAGGCTGAGTCCTCTAAGATTACAGACTGCTAGTGATTGAGAAGACGTTTGAGAAATATCATTGTCAAGAATTTTCTTCTCAGGGTGGGCGGCCTGGAACAACTCCAAACCCACTAAGACTAACTGGTTATCATTTTCCAGAAACCATTCCTTCAACAGAAAAGAAGAAGACTCCCACCCGGCAGTGTGCAGTTCAAAAAGGGACGAGAAAGGAAAGCATGTAAGAAGGAAAAGTCTGTACTTCTACACTGACTGTGATGTTAAACTGTGTGTGGCACCTTGTTTTAGGTTGTACCACACAAAAGCATATTACTAATATTGCCACGCATTGTCTACTTCTCAATGTAACAACAACGTCCTTCATCGAGTAGATTTTTTTGGGTTCCGTAATTTTTTTCTCACTGAATTGTTTAACATTTAGAATCATAAATTATTTATGCCATATAGTAATATTTGTGTGTACCTTTATATGGCAGCAAATTTTCTCTTTTTTTGTAGTGTTACCTAACTGCAGCAAAATATTTCTCAGAAACATTAAAATAAATTCCATAATCAAACAAAACTGCCAGTTTTCCCACAGGTGTATAGTAATAGACACAGCAAATTTGTTGTACATAAAACTTTCATGTAATACTTCAAATCATATAGAAAATAGAAAAGTGTGTAAATTATACTTTACTATTATGTATGTATTTTAGTTGATTTAAAAATAATTTTCATTGTTACTGTGACAAACTTTTCTGGACATTGTAATATACAATATTTTTTGTACGTTGTGTAATAACATTTCCTTATAGTATGTACCCTAATCACATAACTTTACCATCATAACTTGAAAAAATTGCTACCATAAATGACTCAGTAAAAGAAAATTATATTTGAGAAACATTATAAAAATTTTATGATCTTTACGTAATGATGTTATATCATTATTTCATGTAATTATGTTATTTGGCTATGTTATGCCATCTTCTTGTCATTGTACTATACCAAAACCTTTTATCTAATAGTAGTGGTAAAAATATATATTTTTAAAATATTGTGAAATTATTATATACAAGAATATTATGTAATTCTGTAATCACTTTGTGTAAATATGTTACTTTAAAATTATGTAAGCTGTTATGCCATTATATATTGGTAATGTACTTGTCATCGGCATCAAAATTACTAATATCAAAATATCTGGCAAATTTAATAATTAATAAAAATAATTTTATAAATATTTTAGTTATGAAGTTATGTTATGTAAATATGAAACCACAATAGGAAATCTTAGCAAATAAAGATTTATATGAATATAGAATATACATTACATAAATTTATGACTATAAGAAATCTTAAGCCGGGATTATTATTTTGCCATTTTTTTTTTGGTTGCAGATGGAAAGTAAAAAAATTCAGTACTAAAATACAAAAACCAGACATTTTTTAACACAATCACTTAAAAAAAAAAATGCTTAAGGGGTTAAAATGCTGCAAAATAAAGATATGGGCCCCCAAAAGTGTTCCATGGATGCAGATATTTCATTCCATCAGGTTTCAATACAAAGAGAATCTACTGTAGTTGACTTAATGTAAAATGTTGAGAGATTGTTTTTAACGATACTTTAGTTAATGCTGAAGTCACATACAAAAGCAAAATGAATAAATACAATTGCCCTTCATGCTTTAAGAGTGCGTGGACGCTGAAAACATCAATTCATACCTACCATTTTTTTGAGGCCAATATGGATAAAATACTTAATGACAATCTTAGATAACGGTATTTACCAACTTTATGAGTGAATATTTATCCAGAATTACTAATTTGTTACGCGTGATCTCTTGCGCCGCAGTTAAATGTATGAGGTTCTGGTGTAAGAGATTGTGCCACAGAAGTTCGTAACACTGGAAACAATTTTGTTTAAAACGCTGGCTAAAACTATTGTCTAGGATTGCTATTGTTTAATTTTCGCAAATTAACTTCAAGAAACCTACAGTTTGAGACCGTATCACCACGGTCTCGTGAACAATCACGGCCGAGATACCTGGACAAGCTGTCCGGCCTCAATTTCCACTAACACCCTTCCCCACAAGCGTACTCATTTAAAGTTCACACACAGACACAGGGACTATCACTACGAATAAACATGAGTCAGGGAGGAATTATGTTCGAAGGGCTGTATATTGAACAAAT
>PNEQ01008153.1:0-25812 GCA_003012365.1 Medauroidea extradentata
CTTCACTTGTTTGCCATACGTACATGTGTACCGTTTAAATGGTCATTAATTAAATCTCTGTCTTTCGCCTACATCAGAGTATTCCTGAAAGTAGAGTAGTACCTTGAGTGCCCTGTTTGATCTGCCATTAGTAGCGTGTGTTGCGACTGTGGGTGTGGGGGTAACAAGGATACTTGGCTTTATCAGGCCCGTTGCCGTTGGCGACCCGCTTGAGTGATACGATACATGCCTTTGTTTATTTTGTAATAAATTGTGTCGTGAAACGGGCACAAATGGGAGTAATGAATCACCAATTATAATTGAACACACACACAGATATATATATATATATATAATAAAACACATTGTAAACATTATAAATTTTCCTCATTGCGTTTCATTATTATTATTATTATTATTTGTATATTCATGTTCAAAAATATCACTATGTTAAACAGTTTAGATTTAATGTTGCTTCTGTGATCTGACTTTATTAATCCAACTTTATATAACATGCTTTCTGAAGGAATTGATGTTGCAGATACATACAAGAACGTATTTAAAAGCAATGTGAAAGAATGGAGGCATGGCATTTTTTTTCTTCTCCAGTACTCTACTGGACAAATACTGTCAGAGTACAATAACAGCATTACTTGTCGGGGTGGTTCTATTTTTTAAATCCAACTCTCTAGTGTCAAAAATGTCCCAAAGTTCATAGTCCATGACACTGCTGGTTTGAAAGTATTATTACTAAAATTTGAACTTTTTTTTTTTTTGCATAATGTACAAAAGGCAGATGTTGGCCACCTCTTTCAAAGTATAGCCACACATCTGATAATTTTTTACTGTTTATTTTGGATAAATAATTCTACTATTACCTTAATAACTAAACCTTGAAATATTCTAGAATATATTTAGTAAATCCTTCAACTTTTTTTTGCAATAAACACTGTAAGATTACAATATAAAAATTCTACTAACAATAGCAAAAAAAGTAGTTACTGCACAGTGCAGTCACCACAGAACTAAATGAAAACTAGTAGTTAAGTAGTACGACACTCGGACAGTAGTTTGAAAGATGTGACTGAAAACATTCGGAAGGAAAAAGTGACTAAAAACAGTTGATGTGAAGGTGCATGGGTTTGGGAAGGGGGAGGGGAGGGCAATTGTCCAGTGTGGCAAAGACAGATAAAAGTGCAGAGCCCATCATCAAGTGGCACCGTCTCACAAAGGTGACACTTACCACATCCCCTGCCGTTTAGGGCCATAGTAAAATTTATGGCAGGAAAGGAAGGCACTTCCACAAATTTCTTCATTCGATATACTCTGCAAGTTAGTTCTGACACAGACTCTTTTCTCTTCTAATTTATGTCTGATACTATTCCTATATCGTACAGTACACCTGAAGCTATGGCAGCTGTTGCTCGATCTAACACTCCAAATCTATCACTGCAAAACACTGTTGCGCTCATTTCAACTCTCATCTACCAATTGGGTTTTGGTGATGAAGTACTTGTTTTAAATTCATCATCCTCGAAATCTGAATTTCCAGAAGAATAGTGCTCTATATCTTCTATGTATTTTTTAGTTTCAGTTAGAACATTTTATCTCACGCTATGTTTTTGCTCACTGATGGGCCTTCTTCTTGATAGTTTCATTTAACTGTTTTGTTATATTGAAGTCCAGATGTCCAGTTTTCCGCAAACTATATTTCCTTTGAAGAAAAATCTCAACTCACGGGCAGAAATCTTTTTTTGTTTTTTCCTACATATAGTTATTGAAAGTGCAAATTCAAATGCGTACATCATTTTTTGCTGAAACAATCTACAACGATAGCACATTAACAAGCAGCAATGTCAAAAAGTGAACGAGCTGACGATTTAAACTTGTAAATCTTCTGCCTAAATTAAGTTTTATCTTTATTACTATTGTACGACTTCCTGATCTTATAAAAGGAATCATGGTAAGCATTAATTAGCCGAACTATTGTGAAATTTGACACTGTTGGGATAGAGGCTTTGCGTATAAAAATTTAATTTTTTCACTGCAGTTATGGCTAATTTAGAAAAATATAAGAAATGTTATTTGTCTCAATAGACAACTTGAATCTCTCTTCAATGCAGCATCAGAGGACTCATTCATGCGTTGGTAGTTTCTTCTGAAGAAAATCTCTCTGGTGACCAAATATGGGCATTCAAATGTTTGTCTAGTAATTATCTTCTTCGGCTTATTCATCATTACACAAAGTAGTATGTGTTTTCAGTAACCATTACAATAAACTGTGCTGACCGTCCAAGAGTGATGAACAAGAATAAACTTAATTCACGATACACAGTATCCTACTAATACAATAGAAAATGAACGAACTCACGATACACAATGCAGCACTAAAGCCAGTGGCTGCCTGATGAGTCACAACAAGAGATGGAGGGAGGTGAGAGCGAGAGAGGAGTGCAATTGACAAGATAATTGACGTCTCATATTATAATTCCACTGACTTTTTATCTACTCTGCATTACATGTTATTCAAATAACAGTTATTATAGATCCCTGACTTTATGATTATTTGTAAAGGTGATATATATCGTGGTACAAAAATTGGTTGTATTCTGTTAGGTGATAATCACAATGAAATATGAAAAAATTGGTAAAATCCCAATTTTCGAACATATTGCTTGATCTATAAATATTAGACTATTAGTGATGCTTTAATTTATTTTGCTTTTTTAAATATAAAATAAACTCAGCAAACTATAGAATGTCAATCACAAACGTTAAAGAAATAAAATAAATAAATCAAAATAAAACAAAAAAAATGTTCAATTTAGTCTATTTTTAGAAACTTTAAGTACGATGCGCAACTGGAAGATATAAACTGATTTTTAATTTCTTTACACAGTTATTCTTCTATTTATAGGAGGCAACTTTTCCGCAATATAGCAGTTCCAAAATAAAAAGTTGATTTTTTTCAGCCCTTCCTAGTGCAAACTCCTGCCACAAACCACCTCATGAACTGGTGGTAGGAAGTTTCTTGAGTAATACAGTTTTGCATTGGTAAGTAATTTACTGTGTTTACTGACATTCAAGCTACACAGTTTTATTTTTCACAGGTACCTCAAATGGTTCTATTTGTATCTTGTTACCACTTGAGGAAACAGCTGAAATGGAGCTGGTGGAAAGGAAGATGGCTCATAGCAAGGCAGTAACTGATTTGGCCTCTCTGGACAAGGGCAGTGTTATTGCCTCGGCAGATGAGACTGGAATGATCACACTGTGGGAGCTGGTGTGTCAGCACCTGCAGCGCCTCGTCAACATAGACTACACTGGGTATGTGTATAGCTTCATGCATTTCTTGCTTAGAGTGGAATCCTTGTTAGAATTAAGTTAGTTTTTACGATCACTTTTGTGCTAATGAGAGCTAGAGATGTCTGGACTTCCTGACCATGTTCTTTAAACTATGTAAATACCAAACATTCTGAATCTTACTTTTGGAGTGTTTACATATTAATTTAGAGAGTATGGCGTGAATATAAACTATAAGTTCGTTAGTTTAAAATTGCACATTTCTATAAGTCAATATATAAAATCAAAGAAGAACAATCTTAGCAAACAGTTTTTGCCACTTATTCAAGAATAACATATTTCTGGGGCAATATCTCTGACGTCAAAATTTGATAAAGTTTATTGCAGCATATAAGATTTCCGCCTGGCAAAATATATGTTCGTAAATTGGCAAAACCTGTTACTTGGATTGTTTTTTTTCTCCCTATATTGATGTCCTTCAAAAAACCAAGGGATTTGAATTGACATTTCTGGGATTAATCTATGTACCATGACGTTTTAAACATGTCCATGGTAGATATTTTGGAAAACAAAAGTTAAAAACAAAACTAATTGACTCGGGGTGTTGTGTACTGTTTTATGTCAGGAATCTTTGTGAGGTATTTTGTTGCTGTGAGCAACCATATTTTCAAATAAATTTTTGTGACTTCCAGCATGTTTGCTCAATCACTAGTTTTGTTCTGTCTATAGTTTTTGAAATATTTTGATGTATCTGAAGTATGACATTATAAAATTGCTATCCTTGTAAAATTAAGGATTTTTTTGTTCATCAGATTCATATTGTGTAGTGCAGTGGGGTTTAGGGCAGGGCTTGCCTTACTTTTTTTTTCAAGTGTACTCTGGTCATGTTACTATGCAGTTTTTTTGTCTTTTGAATAGTATTGGTTATGTATAAACAAATACAACTTGTTATGTATGAACTGTGTCTATAGAGACATACTATAAAGTAGAGGTAGCAGCCACCAAAAATGATGACAATCTTGGTTGTGACTAGGACGCTATCACATGTGAATTTATGGTGTAATAAGACACTCAGATGTAAAGGCAATGTGCTGCAGTGATAGATAATTGGTTTTATAGAATTAAAAAATGAAATTTAGCATTTTGTAGCATTTTCGTATTTTCAGTAATTTTACTAAATTTTAATTTTAGGCCATGGGTTTCTATTTATACTGTTTTTTCCATTTTAATTATTCAAAATCCTGCAAGGGAGCAGATATTGCAAAATTGTTGCATATAAATGTTGTATGTAGCCTAATTTTTTCAAAACCAAATTTCTATAATTTTAACTAATTATTGCCTTAATTAAATTTTCTTAAAGTCATTAACTAGCCAAACTTATAAAAACCTATATTTTGAAAAATTAGGCTACATAGTGTAAACAATTTCCAACATTTCTGTGTAGTAATTGTTTTGCGATATCTGCTCCCTTTCAGGATTAAAAAAATAAAAATTACTAAAATAGCATAAATAGGAACCAATAGTTTTAAACATATACCTCACCCTGAATATTTATGTGCAGATTCGTGTCCTCTAGTTAAAAATTAACCATAACTTTGCATTACAATGTAATGTGCGCTATGTATCTCAGGCTATCCCAGCTGGTAATATTCTGAAATATATTTATAATCTGACTTTGGGCATGTTGCTCATCTCAACATTTTCTTTGCTCACCACTCACACTAATTTATCGCCTGTGTAATTTTTTTGCCCGCTCAGATATATATTATATATATATATATATATATATTTATTTATTTATTTATTTATTTATTCCTGGCATCTCAATTTCAGTGAAAATTATTGTCCAAGAAATATTTTCTCTTTTTTTTTGTACTAGCTATGATGAAGGCATGCAAGCCACGTCCTGTTTTTGACTTGAGACACAGCTCAATGGTTTGTGTGTGGGTTTGTGCATGTGGGTGGGTGTGGGGATGTGCACTTGTGAGGAGACAGACAGCAACAGCGCTATCTTATCTCCCAGGCACCATTTCCATATGTGCATGTTTTCGTGCATACGTGTGAGAGAGAGAGAGACTGAACTTAAACATTACTGTCCAGGTGAGATTAAAAATCGAAATAATTATGTTGTTTATCATTAGGGTCTTCATAGCAGTAAAAAAAATAGAATACAACACACAAAATGACAAATATGCAGAAGTAAAATATCCTGTAATTCTGTTACACTATTGCAAAATAAGGCTAATCAGAGTGTCCTTAATGGAGTCCATTCATTTACACCCTTCTGAAGAACAGTTAATGCTGTGGAAATATTTTATTTCCCAAGCAAATATTTGGTACCAGTGTAGGTGTTGGAATTAGAGTTCAAAGCCAGCAACTTTTGTTTACAGGTTTCCTTAAAGAATGTTGCATTACTGTTGTTAATTATTTTGTTCTATGAGTGGTGGTTGTTGATGCTTATGTGTAATGATTCTGTTTTGATAAGTCACGTACAGGTGGTTGGGATAAAGTGATCATGTTGAAAACAACCTTTAAAAAATCACTGCCCTTATTACGGCATATAATTCCACGTTAACAATGGTTACCCCACCCTGTACATTTGGCAGTGAGTTACTGAATGTAGTTCCAAGTATTTTTATATTTGAATTAAAGAATCCCTGATTCAATATTAAATTGATGTATTAGTATTTTGTTGTATTGATAAACTTCTTTTTGTCAAACTAATTTGGTTCCTACCAACAGCAGAAAGGGCCTAACAAATTTGCAAACATAGAGCGGTGTTTCCCATCATCAGCTCACCGTCTATTAGTCATCAGTACTACAGAGGTTGTAGTTTTACGAAGCTTCACAACTAAATGTTATTCTCAGTGTGTAGTATGGTGTAATGTGAAAAATATATTAATACTGTCAAATGAGATATTCATAGCTGAACGTAGCAGTTTCATAAGTTTGGGAGTTATCGACATAATGTATTTTTAGTTTCCTGAATGTTTGTTGAATCATGTACTGTATTCAAGACGATATGGGACTCAAGATTTGTGTAGGCAATTTTCGATGTTTGTCGAGTTATTATTTTCAAATATTTTAAAGACATTTGCTATTGTTTGTCTGTCACTGCAACAATATTAGGAACATCTACATATTGATGAGCTAAACTTTAATATAGATGTAACGGAAGGTGGTGCTGTGTATTACCAGTAATTAAAGAGCTGAAGTATGTAAGCGTATTTACCAATACAAAAGTTATTTTGCAGGTATTTACAATAAATTACACTGTTAAAAGTATCTGCTGTTGCTCACTTTTGTATTTAGTAAGCTATTGATCATTTGCATATTTAAATATATATTGTAAATAACAATTTTTGGAGCTGTGGAATGTAAACAAACATTGTAGAAGTCTATGTAAATAAATCATATGTCAAAGTTTATATTTGCATGCATCAGAAAGATATAAGCTGGCTGAAAATATAAATTAATCAAGACTTTCATACATGCTCACTTTATCCTGAACTACCTATGTAAATATATTGCTGTATGCGCTATTTTTATATAATAAATCAAGAGTTAAAGATACTTTGGCGTAGTGTAGCAAAAAATTACTGTGTGAAGGTTGATTTTAGCTCAGACTTATAATTTTAGTTGCCTTTTTTCAGTATCCTTTTGAGGATTGTCGGCATTTTTGTTTGAAGATAACTTCTAGTTTGAGCATAAATCTGTCTAGGTTCCCATGTACGAGTCTAAAGTTATGGAATGATTTGGTGATAGCTGCATATGGCTCTGGGCACATTCGCACTTTTCATGTTGATTCGGGCCGTTGCATCTCAGAGGTTGCCGCTCATGCGAAATGGATATCTGCTATAGATGTGGCAGCAGAGAGAGGTTATGTGTTATCAGTTGCTGAAGACTCTTTTGTCAAAGTGTGGCAGATCACTACTTCCAATGACCAGGTGTGTGTATGTTTAAAGTTGCTTGCTGTTTCACAGTAATTTTTTTTTTTCAGTAATAATTTATGTCTGCATTAATACATTGCTGCACGTGTGCTGTGGTTTTTGGCAGTTTATTTTAAAATTTGATATCTTGAATCATTGTTTGAGCCACATATTTTATGCATGATTGTGAGTTATTTGTTTATGTACAATTTTTATCCTTCACTTAAAACTGTTGGTGCACAGCATTGTCTCTGACAATGTTGCAACATATAATTTGGCAGTATCTATCATTATTTTTGAAGTATGGTTAGTTTGAAATGCTGTTAATGTAACTTATTTAGCATTCTGAAAAAATCTTCAAAGTTTATGTGTATTATTTATGAGTAATGAGATTTAGATTGTTGGCAAGTACAACTTGACCTAGTTGAAGCCTTATGTCAATCCACCTATGCAGTTGTAAAGAGAACCTTAAGTTGTTTGGTAAACCCCTTAAGAAGGTGCAGAAATATTAGTAAAGCAACTGTAACAGCTTAAGCCAGTCACTACGTAGTGCTGTTACTATGTTTTTTATTATGTGGGTACAGGCATTTTAATGAATAATAATATGAGATTATTATGTTGGATTATTATTTTCCCTGAGCCATGGCGAGCCAGAGGAATATCGTCGAATACAGTATAAGTCAAGTGGATGTGTAAATTCTCACTTCAAGCCTGTTCATATCTACGTGTCAACACAAGTCACAGTCAGTGAGACAAGCTGCATGTACTGCCACCTGAGAAACTGTTAAACAAGGGTGAACGAATATGAACGACTGTTTTGTCTAGTCTACCTAGTAAGGGTGAAGCAACTTCAACTGTAAGATGTAGTTGAAAACGAATTTTATTAATTTTTATCATGGGCACTTTTGAACATAGTTAAACACAGATTTTAACACCGTAAACAAAATAAATATCCTATCCGTTTGTGTATTATAAAACATGTACCTTACCTCCAGATACGTACCTTAGAAAAGGGTATTCCATACACAAAGGATGTAAAATGAAGTTTTATTTATTTCTTAATTGGACACTTAAGGGACCACCATACTTGGCTTTGATTTTATTTTGTCACACCACACTGCATACACTAGTTCTTCTATCTTCATATTGATGCTTGAATGTTGATGCAATGATTTTTGTTGTATATATAGATGTTGTATCAGTTGTTTCTAAAAAATAGTTATGTTGTTGAAGAGTTATTATTTTGTATTTATTCAAGCTCTTCGTGATACTTCAAGATTTCCTTCAATGTTAGTACAAAACCATCGCTGAGTCTTCTAAATTTGAATTGTTGCATAGGGATTTGAGGCGTAAAGTGCTCTCACATTTTGCCTATAGTGTTATATTAGCTAGTATGTGTTTGTTTTGAGATGTAATGCTTCAGAGCAATATATTTTGTTTCACAAGCTATTATGATTTCCAACAATAATATGTGATGAGACTACATATTTAAAAGTGAAACGAGTTAATTATTTTCTATACCTGATTGAGAAATTGATTGTAGCATTGCTCATGTCTAAGCAGTTGTATTATGAGACAAGCTATTGTTGCAAAGTCACACAATGTTTTTGGGACATCATTTTAAGAGGAATTGACATAATTTTATTAGTAGTACTGAAATCCTGAATTGATGACATGCACTGAAACCATGATAGTGGAACCTCGTTAATACAAAGTGATTTTTATTCCCCTTGGAATGTGACAAGAAGTAAAATAATTACTTAATGTTTAATAAAATTTTTGTTTATGCATTAAACCACGCAATTTCAAGTTCTCAAGTAAAATAAAGTCATTTTCGTGAAAAGACTATTTGATGTACGGAGATGAACAGAGTAACCAAAATTTTAGAAACTTTTTAAGGTTTTAGTGAATACCTGTTAATACTGTACAAACCTCATTATTACAAAGAGCCAAAATTTTTGTCCCTTCAGGTTTGTATTAAAGAGGTTTGACTGTATTTAAGTAATATGAGATAAAAAGTGACTATGATAAGAGAATGAGTGTTATGGCGAGTGTTGAGACGCTGTTATGTGCGACGTTTCTTGAACATCTGGTGAGCGATTTGGACACTTAATTTTAAAAAAAATCAGCAGAACGAGTACTGACATGGATGCTTGTTAGTACTTTGGTGCCTGGTTATATGGTAACCGACATTCCTTCAAGAAACTACAGTAACAAGAGAGAAGCCATCACTCCAGGTAAGGAGAGCGCAGGAGGTGGACACCAAGCAGAGTGTAACCGACTGCGTGGTGCGCGCATCTCTGACGTCACTCCTAGGTTGACCACGATACTTTCAAGCAGTCAAAATTTTTGAGTAATTTTTGGCAAACTGAGTAAAGTCTACGGAGATGAATTTTTACTGTAAATGTGAAATCTGAATACTGTACTTAAAAGAGAGATGAACTCTTGTGAAAAGCAAATATGATTGATATTGCTAGTGTTTTCTTTCTCCCCCCAGGTTACATGGATTTTGATGGAAGTATTGATTAGAGTAAGTTGGAGATGTGAATGTTTCTTTAATGTTTGTAACATGATTGTATTTTCTTTGAGGAGTTAACTGACAAAATTTTGTATGTACCGTACATAAAAATTTATGTCATTCAGAAGAGGGGCATTCTGTGACACATGAAATATGATACTTATGTGATTTATATTTACTTATGTGATTTATATTTACTTATGTGGTTTGTATTTATTTATGTGATTTGTATTTACTTATGTGATTGATTTGTATTTACTTATGTGATTTGTATTGACTGTAATTTTAACATTTCTGGTCCTCCGGGCCAGATACGTCAAGTACATGTTTATGGATTCAGCGATCTTTGCTGTGGTGAAGAAGTTAAGCTCGACTCTGTGTGTATCGGATCTGTTGCCCAGGACATGTCAACATTTAACAGTCTTAAATATTGTATTGTAGCTGTGGCACAGCAGCAGCTGTGATTATTTAGTTTCTTCTCAGATCTGAACTGTTTCTTGTATTTTGGTGGTCCTTTTGCCCTGATCTGGACTTAAGGTCTCAAGAGAGTGCACTTATGTCTCGTAAAATTTACGCTTGTTGTCTCCTGATATTTTGTTGCGAGTATAACCTTGCTTGATTTTCTGAGTTGCTCTGTGTATTATCTTTGGCCTACATTCTATCTTGTTTCCAGAGATATTGTTGTGCATTCAACTTATCCTGTTAGTTTTTTCTCTCTTTTATTTGTTTGTACATGATTTTTTATTTTATTCTCACACCATGAATTTCAAAGGTTTATCAGTGTAGCTAAGACTTAAAGAGAATTCGTTAAATAAGATTACTGCTCGTGTCTCTACACTCATTGATAATAGTGAGATATCTGCAACTGGCATACATGAAGCAGGGGTATTGTTGTCAGATTTGAACAGCATTGAGGCAACAATTACCACATGTATTGACAGCTTTTTAAAGTCTGATAACATTTCTCTTGCCTATGATGAAGATTTTTTGGCCAACACGTACTCAAGGCTGGCATCACTCATTATGGACTCTCGTACTACTCTATTGACTATTCTGTTCAGTGTTGAAGCAACCAACAACAGCAATTGTGTTCCACATTAATTTCAGAGTGGCAAATCTCAATTTGCCAATTTTCTCATGTCAGTGGGAAGAATAGCCAACATTTTGTCAATTTTTTAAGGCCACAATTCATGTTAATCAAGCTCTTTCTGAGGTTGAGAACTGTCATTATCTTGTTGGATCTTTAAGGGATGAAACCTCCAAAAACTGGTAATGCTCCACATTAGTAGAATTCTAGAATTGCCAAATGTTACAACACCGCAACACAAACCACTTCGTCATTTTGTAACAACTTTTTTGGGGAATGCTCATGCTCTTGATAGCATAGACCCAGACCATTAACAGAAGTAATCCTGTATTGCTTATCCTTCTGGTGTAAAAAATTAGACATTTCTCTGCGAACAAAGTTTGAACAGTATCGCACAGTCACGCCAGATGCATTCCCAGAGGTCGAGGAATTGATTACGTTTTTACAGGTGGAAGCTTCCAGAATGGAGAATGCACAGGAAGTAGGAACCGAGCTGAGTTTGATTGCTTCTAAATACAATACAGGCAATCTTGCAAGTAGTAGAACAGTGTTTTTTTTTTTTAAATTCTGATAGGAGTGGGAAAAAAATTTATTTTCTTGTCTATAGACACTTCATACACTTTACAAGTGTCTTGGAGTGTCTAGAAAAGTCACCTGATGAAAGACAACATATGGTACGTAAAAAACATTTGTTTTGGAACATCTCATGTTGTAGCCAACTGTCCTTTACAACATGTCTGTTCACACTGCGGACAACACCATCACTCATTGTTACATGTTGCAAAAGGGTCTAGTGACCAGTTGCTGTGTGGAGTAGATCCTGAAGTTAATCTACTTCTCCAGATGAAAATGAGCCTGTCTCTCAGTTTGTAGCAGTGTCCGCCACACATTCTAGTAGCCCTGTGATCTTATTATCTACCACTATTGTTTTGCTTACTGATTCACAAGGTAACTATCATAAATGCTGAGCCATTTTAGACAGTGCCACACAAGGAAGTTTTATTTCAGAAAGATTATCTCGAGAGTTGTGTTTACCAAGAGAAAATTGTAATGACCAAGTCACAGGGTTGTCCTAGTGTTATGTCAAGGTTCGTGGTAGGGTAACTGCAAATATTATGTCAGGAATAAACAGGTCATCAATGTTTTATCATTCCATGTTAGTTGTTTCCAAGATAACCATTTCACTGCCCCCTACAAATGTGGACACTGTGATTCAAAAGCATTTAGGGTCAATTCCTCTTGTACATCCAGCATTTGACACTCCTGGTGCCGTTGATTTGATTTTGGGGACAGAAGTATTTTCTCAGGTTTTCACAGGAGGGAAGCTTAGCCTAGGAGAAGGCTTACCAGTTAGTTGCCTTCGAGACCACGTTTGGGTGGATTTTGATGGGAAAATGTCCTACGGCATGTGTTGGTACTAATGAACCAATCAACCCATCAGTAGCATTACTGTACACTAATATGTTAAGAGTCCACACTGAAAAGGTTTTGGGAAATATTTGTCTCCAGATGATGTTGCATGCGAGCAGCATTATCTAAAAGCGCACTACCGTCTACCATTAGGTCGTTATGGTGTCCGTTTTCCCTTCCGTCCTGACATGGTGTTTGGTCAGTCCCAATTGTTAGCCAATCAGCTATTAATGTCATTGGAATGTAAACTGCTTACTCAGCCTGATGTTTGGGTCTTGTACAATGATTTCATGACAGACTATAAGACTTTACATTGGAGCTGTGTAGTTTATCCTCAAACCAGATACGCACTGATTATTTCGTTCCTCATCATGGAGTACTAAAACCTTCCAGTGCAACCACAAAAGTTACGGTTGTTTTTGATGCCAGTGCCAAGAGTTCGACAGGACATACTTTAAATGATTGTTTGTATTCAGGTCCCAAATTGCAATCAGATATTGTGGACATAATTTGCAAATTCAGAACTCATGAATTTGTTTTATGTTGCGACATCAAACAGATGTACCGACAAATTGTTCTTCATCCTGATGACAGAAAGTACCAGTTGATTTTGTGGCGTTCAGACATGTCTAAGGATCTCGCCATGTACCAATTGAACACTGTCACATACGGTGTAACAAGTTCACCTTTCCTTGCTATTGTAATGCTACGGCAGCTTGCAGCTGATGGACAGATATTTCCTAGGGCAGCAAACATACTACAAACTCGAACATTTGTTAATGATATTATAATGGGCGGTGCATCACTTGAAGAAGCATTTGAATTGCAGAAGGAACTTATTCAATTGTTGGGTAAAGGTAGTTTCGATTTGCATAAGTGGGTCACAAACCACCCAGCACTGCAAAGTGGTTTCCCAGCTACTACGTTAATGATCTGCAACACGTTCACAGTATTCTTGGACTGCAATGGAATGTTGCAGGAAATGTTTTTTCATATCATGTAGAAGAACAGCTATCATTGTATACTAAACGGTCAGTGTTGTCCTATATTGCTAGGATTTTTGATCCCTTGGGCTGATTGGCTCCTGTTGTGATGTGGGCAAAGATTTTCCTTCAATCATTGTGATTACATGGACTTGATTGGGATGATCTTCTTGGTTCTCATTTTGACTCATGACAACAGTTTATGCATGGAATTGTGTCTGTAAATTCTCTGTTGATTCCCTGCTGGTATGCTAATGCTAGTGGATCTCTTATTAATGTCCAGTTACGTGGTTTTTCAGATGCATCTGAGAAAGGATATGCTGCTGTTGTGTATATCAGCCTCATGTTTCCAAATCAAGTAATAGCTGTGACGTTGGTAATGGCCGAAACAAAATTGGCACCTCTTAAGTCAATCTCCCTATCACACCTTGAGCCGTGTGGAGCCCATTTGTTAGCTCGACTTATATATCACTGTCAACAACTTCATCTACCGATATATGGTGCGATGTCACTTCATGCATGGTCAGATTCAACTGTTACTCTGGCATGGATCAGATATGCTCCTCATACATTGAAGACATATGTGGCAAACCGTGTGACTCAAATCCAGGAGTGGATCTCCCCTACTATT
Source organism: Medauroidea extradentata (assembly GCA_003012365.1). Classification (NCBI taxonomy): domain Eukaryota; kingdom Metazoa; phylum Arthropoda; class Insecta; order Phasmatodea; family Phasmatidae; genus Medauroidea; species Medauroidea extradentata. Next base: position 13,841 of record PNEQ01008153.1, read on the forward strand.
TGGCATCATGTGAATTCTTCAGATAATCCTGCTGACTGCGCCTCACGAGGTGGATTATTTCCTAGACAACTATTTCAAGATCACTTTTGATGGATCGGTCCTTCATTGTTAGCCCTTCCGCACAAAGATTGACCTTTACAACCCTGTGTCGATGTACAATCAGTGACCATTTCGTAGCTTAAACAAGACAGCATTTTCAGTATTGATAGTTACTATGGAAGATTCATTGTTGTCAGATTTTCAATGGTTTTCATCTTGGATTAAGCTAGTACTTGTGGTAGCTTGGATGCTGAGGTTTGTTCGCAATTGTAGGAAAAACAAACATGTCCAGGGAACCCACTCTGTCAGTGAATTAAACAAAGTTATTCAAAAACTGTGTTTTATAGTTCAACAGGAGGCCTTTCAGAAGGAATTGCAACTCTGAAAGAGAAATAAGACTTGCTCACCTCACACACAGCAACTTGCGCCTTTCCTTGACTCTGATGGATTACTCAGGGTGGGCGGTCGCCTGGAGAATGTCATACTCCCAGTTGCTGCCAAACATCCAGTTATTTCGCCTCATGACAGTCATGTTGTCAAGTTTCTGGTGAGCTACTATCGTGTATAGGTTATTCGGGACAAAGTGAGCACTAAAGATTTAACCTTTGAAAAAAATCACTAGCCATTACTTCATATAAGTCACCATTAGCAAGAGTTACTTTACTGCTTGTATTGTTGGTAGAGATTCATTGCGTGTAGTTCCGTGTATTTTCCTATTAGATACAACATTAGTGAAAGAACAACAGATGAAATTGACCGCTCTGTATTCAATATACTTGAATGTATTTTTTTATGATCTTATTGACATTCGTACTTAGAGTATAATTAGACTCAATAGGTGCCAGAAGTATGTGATGCTATTGCCGACCTCAGGTCATCTTGTTCGTTACAGCTTGCTCCGTGCTTCAGACAGTTCAAAATTTCACCGGCAGGTGGCATCAGAGTTAGGTTGTCGCTGTTTTTTCCTCGCTCCGCCAAGTTGCACCATTTGTGTGTGTTTGTCCGTTGTGCATCTATAAAAATTCAAAAGTATTGGAAATTACTATGTATGTCATTGCCAAATGATGTGAAACCATCAGTATTCTGTAAATATGTTCTATGTTTGCCAGCCTAGAAACAACATACTTTTTATTTTACAAATGTAGAAAGTATGTTATTTATTGTTTCTGAAGTGCATCGTCGTTGTTCGTGGCAGTAGAACTGAATGAAACTTGAATTCTTGAATTGCTTGTGTCATGTCTGTTTTTTGTGTCGGTTTTGAGTTACAAATTCAAATAAAATCTGCCCGCATTTACGAGATTCGTAACTGCAGTAGTGCATGTTTTATAAATTAGTCAATCAACAGAAACCAGTATTATAAGATGTTACCTCGCAGGTATTTATAACTAAGATTGCTTTTTATTATATCTTATATTCAGCCCCCGTGCATTTAATGAGAAAATTTATCGGAGCAGTTTAATGTAGTTGTAAACATATCATGGCCCTATGTGAATGAAAGTACGTGACAGTATTTATGTTTACATTCGGTGGAAAGATATAAACTGGCAGAAAATATAAATTAATCAAGGCTTTTTGGAGTGTTCACTTTATTCTGAATCACCTATAAATTACTTACATGCTGATTCACAGTTGTTGCATGCAATGTTAGCATTGCGGTTCTGGATATTGGGAGCTAGAAAGTTAATTTGTTCTGTGACATCTCACTGCTTTCGCTGTAAATGGCTACTCCTCAGCATGGGTGATGTGCCACTGTCTCGAGTCACCCCTCAACCTGTGTTCCTACACTCAGGTGTTGGTTTCACTGGATTTTTTACTATCAAGGCCATCAACACAAAAGGCTTATTTTGTGTCTGTTTATATGTCTTTCCACCAAAGCTGTTTATGTTGAGGTTGTGTCTAAATTATCAGCGGCTGCCCGCATTGCTGCGTTGTCTCGTTTTGTTTCACATTGATGGCTTTGTTCACACATTTATGCAGACTGTGGTACACATTTTGTTGGGGCTGCAGCTCATTTTCAGAAGACTGTGTCCAATCTATGGAAGTCAGCACCACACAAGGACACTATTGAGACATTTTTATCAGCACATGGGATAAGTTTTAGTTTTAATCCACCTGTTGCCCCTCACCAAGGTGGCATTTGGGAAGCAGTGTTAAGACAATTGTTGAAGCTGTCCTAAATTTCAGGCCTCTTTAAGTTCCTTGTCCTCTGATCCTTCTGACTTAAGGGCTCTAACCCTTGAACACTTTCTAATTGGTAGGCCTCTCCTTGCCTATCCAGAAGACGACCTCACTCAAAACAATTTAAGCTATTTGACATGCTGGACACTTGTTCAAGCCATTGGTCACCATTTCTGGAAAATATGGCAGAGGGAATATCTTAATAGTACTCTTCAACAACATGGGAAATGGACAGACTTGAGTGTCGGTGTTCTCGTGATCACACAGCAGGACAACAAACCAGCATTTAACTGGTGCTTAGGCTGCATCACACGAGTTTATCCAGGACAAGATGGACTCATGAGGCTAATCACAGTGAAAACTGTAAATGGCGAATTTAAGAGTGTCCCACCACCAAACAATGCCCTGTACCTGTGTTACAATGTTCTGAATATTGTATGTGATACTGTTTTTAGGTGATTAAAAAGTTATTTTAGGTGGGCGGAATGTTGAATGTTCTATGGATGTAAAACGAGCCATAGCAACCAGTAGTGTACAAAAAGTCCATAAAAGACGGCGGCTCAGTGAGTTTGTGTCCTGTGTCTCTGAATTTATTTCCTGGTCCTCCGGTAGTTGCCGTACATATACTTATATGTGTTCTTCCCGAACGTATTTGGAACAATTTAATGTAATTTTTAAAGCCCCTACGTAATTTATTTAATTTGGTAATACGGCTATTCTATGCCGATGAGTCGTACATTAATATTAAATTGTTTTATTCAGAATAGTAATTATACTTTTTGTAATACTTTTTAATATTTATTATTTATTTGTGGAGTATTTTCACTTTAATTTTGCTTGCTTACGATATTTTTCACATTTTGTAATATAATTTCAGGATTGGAGAGTATGACTTTGTAATCCTTGTTTTAATGTTTGACTTCAAGGAGACTTTTGGTGGCTAGTTTGAAGAATGATTGTGTGATATTTTACGCATTTTCATAATCAAATTTTTGTGGACCGATCCTAAGGCTAGGATTGTAATTAGTGCCACCAAAATGCAGTACATTAGATTGGTCAGCTGGTCAGGCAAGAAGAGGACCAAGCGGAAGAACCTAAAGGCATTTATTTTTGTAGTGAACTAGAAGCAAGAAAAGGATGCCGACCTAAGCCACTTTGGCATGATATGTGCCAGACAAGACCTGTATTTTGCCACCTGAATTTAAGTACTTTTACTTCAGTTTGTGTCATTTTGAACTATTCTAAAATGTTAACCAGTGTTTCGGGTTTGAGCAATTGAACTTTTTAAACAGTTAAATTTAATAATTTTCCTGATTTATTGGTTTTACTAAGGATAGAAAAAACCTGTACCCAGTGGTTCTGGGATTATAAGTCTACATGTTTGAGCAGCAGAGGAAAATAATTTAAGACATACATTTTTAATTCAACTCTGAGAACATTTTGAAATGATTTCCGATTTGATGTTTACTTGGAAACATTTGATTTAAATTTAGAATACTACAGACTTAAAGAAATTCAAGATCTTATTATACTGTTTGGTTTTACATGCTGTGTTTTTGGAATTTTTATTTCAGTCAGTTCCCTCTCTATGTATCTGAGTTTTCAAATTATATTTAATTTTAAACCAGAGTCATAATTTTATTTGTGTTAAGTTGTGTAATTAGGTGTCACAGCAGACTCGGTCTACACATCTAAGTGTTATTTAATTAACACATTAACTGTGTCCAGTATAATCTATACTTTATCATTTACACACCTAAACTATCACAGAATAAATAAGTAGTAACAGAAGCGACAAGGAAAGCTTTTTCATTGTTACTATCGTACCAGCTCTCTGGGCGTACATGAATATAAATAATACCACTGGGATTAGAGACATTGGTTTATATAACCACTTGTACTGCTTGAGATACTATAATCAGTTTGCATATTAGCTTAATACTTCAAAATCAAGGTTCAACATCAGGTGTCAGTTTCCTCATGGGTAATAAAACACATCCTACTCTACCGCAGCCTAACCAAACTTCTCTGAAACTCCGACACCATGACAATCCGTAGAGAAAACGAGTTCAATAAAAATCACGTCTTGTCGCTTCTGTTACTACTTGTTTATTCTGTGCTAATGTCCACACACACACATTCCTACACAAATTTTTTTCTTTCTCTCTTTCTTATTTTTAAGAACAGGTAACTGTTTATTTTTGTTGACTGAGTTGCACATATTGACAAACCTGTAGTATTTTTGTTTGTTAGGTCACATAGATATTTATTCTCGTAACTCTCTCTCTCTGTAATAAAGATTTTTTTTGTTTTTAATATTATAATATATATTGCTTGTTGAAAAAATTCTTAGCCCTCACATTTAATTTTTTATTAGCAAATTTTTTTTGGCTGTTCTCGGTTCATGAATTCCAGCACAGGTAGGGCTGCATAATGAAAAGAGTACTGAATCTTTATAGAAAGAAGTGACAGATGAATAGAAATCAGATAAATTAACTAGTACTTAATGTGTTCATAAATTATTTTAAATGTGAGAATGTTATCCAATAGTATAATATTTTTTATCAAGTTTTTTATGTCAGAAAAAATTTACTTGGTTTGTTCCCTTCATTTCCTCTTTTATGCCATATAGTAAAACCCTCTTAAGAAGTTTCCCATTTAGAAAATTTCCTGCATGATGAGCATAATCATTTTTCACTTGTCTGTATGTACATATGTAATTTGACCCTTTTAAGAAGTAGTCCTGGTTAATAAGCATAATTTTTGCTTGTCCCAACACAAACGTCTTAACAGGGTTTTGCTGTACAGTAGAATCCCGATTTAACGAAGTGCCATGGGACCCGAAAAAGTTTCGTTAAATCCAACTTCTTACCCCCCCCCCCCTCTAAAAAAATGTTAAATCCTCGAGCATGTTTCGTCTGGATTTAAGGTAACTTTAAAAAAGTATCTTGGCTCAAAACAATAACAAAACACATTTACCGTCAACAGGTAAGACACAGTCGGGAAAAGAAAAATAATCAGCGATAAAACTTCAAAAACTTCCAGTGGAATGCTCGGTGAGCGTGCGCAAGGTGAGTTAGGCCGCCCTTGCGCGCATCAACATGTGAGAAGTGATGACTAACACCACCGAGTCGTCAATATTTCCGTTTCTCTCCCGTCCACTCCATCAACAAAATTAAGGAAATTCCAGTGAAAAATAGTAAAAAAAATGTATTTAATGAAACCTGAGTTAAAAGTTTGCGAGACAACGGTAAAATAATTAAATATGCGCGGCAGCGGCCATTGTAGCTTGTATGCAGCCGCGTTCATGAAACAAACTCATCTTCTCGCTAAAAATACTTGGTACTCAAGTGGTTTTTTAGCATCTGAGAAACAAATTGTTTACGGTAATAAATTTGTTGCAAAAAGTCTGCATAAATAATATTAAGTGTTTTTTAATAATCTTGCTTGTTTTATCACAGGACGTGAGCGTAAATAATCGCGCTGCACACCACTGCATTCTATCAATAATATAATTAATCAATAGAACACGGGGCACTGCAGCGCATTCTAACGGAGACGCAAAGCACTATCTGTGAATTAGTTCTTGTGCTGTCCACTGCTGCGCTGTGGAGACTGGGTACCTAGATACTCGTTCACTCGCCAACCGTCAAGATGAGGATCTACGCACGTGCTGTTTATGCAACACAGCAGCGCTCGCTCGGCCGCACCTGCGCGTATCTCAAAATCATTCCCGCTGCCAAAGTTTTCAACAAATTTTTTTTTTTTTGATGGATGGTTTAAGCTTTTGTACGGAGAAATAAGTATACACGGCGGTCTGTGCTAGTATTTTTAAAGGACTTAAATTACATTTAATATTAGATTTTATCAAAGTCGCATAGTTATTTAATAATTTTTTTTGTTATGTTTTGAAGGTTCCTAAAAATCCTTTTGTTAAATCGCTGTTTTTGTTATTCCCGAGTTCGTTAAATCGGGGCTCTACTGTACCTGTAAAATATTCTGTCATATCTGTGCAAGTGCAAAGAACCACTTACTAAAAACTTCTGCACAAACTGATTATATATAGACCCCAAATTTTTTCTGAGACATCTGTAGTATTATCTGACATAAGTTAGAAATTTAGCTCAGATTATTTCAGCACAAGTGTTACCTTGACAGACTTCCAGCATGTATTATAATAATTTATTGTGATGAAAGGCCTTTGACAATCCCTTAAACATTGTGAACGTATTTTGTGTCCTGTTCGTCAAGTTTGTTAGCAAGTTAAAACTATCCTAGGAAAACACCATGATTGGGTAAATACGATTTTTGTCATGATTTTAGAGAGGAAGTTTAAATTTTTCACAAAATTTCACACAGTTGATAATTTTTTAAAGTATTGTCTGGTTTTTCTCTTACTTCCTCTCTATGTGTTTACAGATTTAAATACAGTTTGCTACAGTCAGTTGTGTATGGGCAGTTGGGGATAAAATGAGCACATTTGAAATCTACCTATGCATGTTACCACGTTTCATTTTACACTGAGTACAACATTTAGTCATGAAGCATGATCACATTATTTCTTGGTGAAACTGTGGCCTCTTGGGAAATACGAATGTCGGTTTAATTTAATTTTGATTCAGGATTTTCGTATTTAAATATGAAAATATGTATATGAAATTACAGTCAGTAATTCGCTACCAACTATAAAAAGAGTGAGGTGAGCATCGCCAGTTTTAATTCAGATATAAACCTTAGATAATTATTTCACCTTACATTAATTAAATTTTTGCCTTACCGTGTGACTGATGTTAAATAATGTTACTAGTTGTGCAACTTCGGAGCTGTCAAATTTCGTTGAAGTTATGTGAAACAGTATAAACGATGTAATTGTCTACCATTATTGCAATAGGTACTCCTGCCAGTGTTTTGTTCAAATATATGCACGTGAGTGCATATTTTTATTTAAGGGCACCGCCTATCTGCAACATAGTGTGACAGAGCTATAAGGATGACCATGAGCCAAGCGCTGAACTACCATGGAACATTCTCGTTGATCCATTTTTATTATGGCACGTTAAGCGGTTACCATATCATTTTACTGATGGAAAGTCTTTACCGAAGTTCAGTGTACATTTCTATCCGAGTTTCTTGTACATCTGATTAGTACATATTTAAGTACGGCAGTCTGAGAAGGTAGTTTTTAGCTATGTTGGAAGGCTTCGAATCCATGTTTTCAATGAGCATGGTGAGCAAGGACATTTTGGCCCTATCCGAAGTATGCTTTCTTTTTGTAAATTGGCACAATGGACACATGTGGAATAGTTCTGTAAAAAAACTAATTTACGAACACACTGCACACGACGAGGTAGGTGTCTCCCTGAAGATGATTTTATAATTTTTTAATTTACTAATCACCAGTGATATGTAGAAAGCAAATAATTTTTTTACTTGTTATTAGTTGGACAAGTATTAGGACAACACTGTTGGCATGGGGTTTGCCAGCAGACAGTCTCTATTACTCTATTCCATAGTGGTATTTTGTTCTTCTTTGTTTCAGATCAGTTATTTAAATTTTGACAGGCACTGTGACAAATATTCACAACATGTAAATACAGGATTGCTAAGGTCTGGAAAACAGGGTGCACGCGGTAGTACTGTAGTATTCTTTAAACTGTGTACACAGAATAAACAGTATTGTGTTTATTTTTTGTAATTGTGTCTGTGTATGTCAGCAGCTGTGTCACGTGTGGACAACACGAGTGGAAGACAGTCTACTGGTAGGTGGCAGATTCCTCAACAGGTGTGGGTCTGTCTTCTGCGTCTCCAGCTATGACTCTGCAGAGGTTCATTGTTATGCTATGGAACAGCTCCCTGTCTTTCACTGAAGTGCACATAGTAAGAATTTCATTGTGTGTGTAATAGGGATGTATTGAAGTGTAACTCACAAGATCAACACACTCAGTCTGATGAGGTCAGACCACTTGGTCTCCCTTAATTGAATTGAGTTTGCGAAAGGAAAACTTCCACATTTTGTTCCGAACACGCTGAAATGCAGTTAACATTTTTAAAGGTAGACACAGCGAGAAAAAAAATATAATATTGCACTTCTCCTAGCACACTGGCAAATTGTTGGGTCACGAAGAGTGAGGTGAAGAAGGGAAACGTTTGTAGGAGTCCTACATTTGTTTGGTTTTGCTGGTCAACATTTGCAAAATTTGTAGTCTTAATTTGATCAATTCGATTGTCTGTTTTAGTCTTTTGTCATTGTTATTAAGCTGACGTAAGTTTTGGTATAGGCTGGCATGAAGATACTTTGAAACTTTGTTAACATAAACCTGAAGTGACCTACATTTCAGCAATTTGTAATGATGTTTATATTAACAGGTTTCTCAGAAATTGTTAATAGTCTGTGATATCTATTTCTAGCGGTTTGTTCCCAAAATACATTCTTATCCCCAACATGGCTTGTTTTTACTGGTGGACTTCGTATTATACTGGTTTTCATGTAATGAAAAATTTTACTGAGCATAAAAATTAACAGTAATTTTCTCAGCTCATCACAAGGCAAAAGAAAACCGATTTTTTATTAATGAGGTTTGTATTAACAAATGTTTCACTCTACTGCTATAATTTTTTTTTCCCTGTAAACTGGTGCCACATTATCAACGTTTTTGCCACACAAGTCATTCACACTGGTCAGGCATAGAGATGGCTTAAGAGTGCAACTTTTATGAGCAAACATTTACTCAGAATGATGCATTTGTTAAGCATAATCTATTCTGTCACAAATAAATGTAAGAGATTTAATGAGTTGTAGACCACTTCGCACCACTCCCAGCAGTGCCTCAAAAGCAACCAAAATCTTATCATAGATACCGACTGTGGTTGTGCTTTGGTCCATGCTTATTCAGCAAACCATGGAGATTCGGCAGAGCTGGCGAAAACTAGTGGACTCAGGTAGCTGGTAACCTCCAAGCAGGTCGAAGAATTTAGCTTAGTGAGAGCCGGCCAAAACTGGTGCTGGAACCCCGGACAACACCACCTTTTATAGCAGGGTGTCCACTGATATTCAGTTTTGGAATTCCCTGACTTTTCCCTGTTTTCCAGGTAAAATCTGTTAATTTTCCCTGACCTATTATCGGCAAAACTGGTACTTTCTAAGGCCTGCATCGGCCAAATGGCTAGTGTGATCGCTTCACAGTAACCGGTCACTCCTGTATTTTGCTTGTGAAAATAGTTCTGGGACTTTGGTGAGATTTCTCAAGGATATTTCTTATCTAAATCCTGGTTATTCCCAACTTCCTTCAACGTCATCGGTGCTCGAGACCCAAAATGTTACAAGCTGCCCTAACTTCTTGGCTGAATTGGTATCTTTGATTCCATAATTTTACATCAACACAGCAAATTTGAAATAAATAGTTTTAATGGAACAACATTAAAAGAATTGGATACATGCATTTGAATCACAGACTACATTCTAAGCGACTCAATAAGTTGAATAAAATAAGAAAAACAATTTTATATCAAAGAAATTTAATCAGGTTTCCCAGCAGTGAATGTAATCAGAAGCGCTTACAAATTGATTTACTGTGATAACTAAATTATAATAATTTAACTATTCAGTACTACAAAAATGTTTATTCTGGACTGTTTTGTATCATTTTTCCCTGACCCAAATGAAAATTCCCTGACTTTTCCCTGTAAGATGAAATTCCCTGACTTTTCCCTGTCGGTGGACACCCTGTATAATCCCGTTCCAGACCACAAAGAAAACCTCACTGCTCACATGACTATTCCACCCACTTCCACAGATAAATACGCACTGCTGTATTGTTAGAGACATGAACTTTTCGCGATAGCGAAAACTCTTAGTAAATTCACGATTTTCAACTACATTACCATTTTTCATTAATTTTTGATAGTCCAAGAAAAAAATTAACAAAATTTGGGGGTTTTACTTACTCTGCAACCTGTATAATAGCTTATTTTTTAGTTGTACTCGTTCCATTTTTGGAAAAAATTAAATAGCTGTAAGGGATTGTAAGTACTTGTGGACACCCAGTGTGTAGTTTAGTTCGCTACACCCAGTAGCTCGCCTCTCGCCATTGGCTAGTTGTTGTCAGGCGTCAGCCGCGTACTCGCAGCCCGCCCCCCGCAGCACCGAGAGCGCAAGACAGTTCGTAGTTAGCAGTCCGCAAGGCCTGACGTGTTGTGAGGGTGTTCAGTCATACGCCCGCGTAGTAAGACGTGCTGTTATGTCAGTTGCTAGTTAGCAGTCCGAGCAGTCAGACGTGTCTTTAGTACTAGCATGACAAGTGTGGTAAGACGTCCGCGTGTATAGACGTAGGCACGCAGTAATGAGAGCACGAGTACTAGAGACGCATGTAGGCTAGAGGCCTAAGCATGGGCCGCCGGCGAGCACGCGTGAGTGCCCCACAGCGACGTCATCCTTGCTGTATAGTGATTGGGACATTAGCATGTCAATAAATGGGTGAGACGCGCACCGTAACGTATAACGATCTTGTTAATTGTGACACCCGACATACGCACATTCAGGCCTTCTACCATCACGGGCCTAGAGACGACATAATCAGGTGTCTGCACTGTCCAGCGCAGTGCTCGAAATCCCGTGTAACGCCCCATATAAAAAAGGGGCAGTTACATAGCCTAGTTTACAGAATTTGAACAAGGAAAAATACTTAACATCTTTTCATAGTTTGTTTATTATTCTGCCACTGATTGTTTTTTCAGGACGTGGGGGGTTGTCAGCAGCAGTGGCGTGTATTCAATAGACGCTAGGTAAGCACTGCTTACCCTGTGATGTTCTGTAATGTAATATTTTTTGCTATCTGGTAAAACCCTCGTTCATTCATGTGCCAATATTATCCGCACGCGAGAATGGATTGAAAACGTACTCTGTGATCATTGTTGCGGGCCGCGGCGGGCAGCATAATGTTTTCGTCCACCTGGCATGTAACGTGAAAGCGAAGCGGATGGAAAGGGGAAAGGGAAAAGGTTCGTGTATCTTCGTGAGACTACTTCGGAAATGTTCGTGCAAGGCCCGCTGAAGGCAGAGCAGCTGGCCCTGGCCGTAGCTTCGTGTACGTGCGGTCGGCAGGCAGCGGAAGGCAGTTTTTTTTATGTTCGGGAGTTGTTTAGTGTTGTGCAACCTACATAGTACAAATTTTATTCAGTTTTCAATGCGCAACAAGTGTATAAAAATAAACACAGTGCCAGTTTAAAGAACATTTTATGCATGTGGAAACTTCCGTCTATGACTGCCGCCTATGAGGCAACAAGGTAAGCTGTGAGATGCGCAGCTTATGCTGTCCGGGATGGAGCGGGACCCTCAACCCGGCCCCAGTCGAGAACACAGCCACTGCGTTATTTGCGATGTTGAGTTCTGATTTTAATTCCTCTTCTTTTGAAAATAAAAAAAAAAGTGTTTGGCAGTGGGGAGACCGACTCCTGACATAGACATAAAACAACAGGAAAATCTTTTGTTAGACATTTTAATTGCAGCTTATATTTAAAAAATGAGTGGTTAACAGGCTGCCCATTACTCAGTAAACTTTTTTGCTGGCCATGTATGCTTTTTGCCAAAGAAAAAAATGTGTGGAGCAAAACTGGATACAGTGACATGGGCAATTTGCACAAAGCTTAAAAAAAACATTGCTTGTCCCAGACCCATTTGCAAGCAATTCTATGTGAGAAAACCTTTGGCAAGATTAGGATAGACCACTTGCTTGACATTAAAAAAAAAAAAAAAAAAA
>PNEQ01008154.1:0-24775 GCA_003012365.1 Medauroidea extradentata
CTATTCCATTGTAAATTAATTTACCCTGCTTTCTATCGTAGTTTGTATCCTGGCAGGTTCATGGAAGTTCTTACTAATAGGAACTGTTGACTACTGTATGAAATTTAAACAATATAAAGTTCCTGAAAGTAAACTTCCATGTACTAATTTGTTTCTTAGAAATATTATAATTTTGTAGACTGGGCAAGGACTGACATTTCTCGTTATAGTATTGCGAGCCCAATAAGCTCATGTCTGGTGTATGTGTGAGAGAGGTGAAGTTACGTATACTACTCTCCGCACTTTATATGTTACACTATTTAAATTAGTTTCGTCTTGAGAAGCCCGCTATTTTTTCGTCTGTTTTATGTCTGTGTTGTGTCTTGCTGTGTTCATATCCATTCGTGTCTCTCGTTATTTGTGTTGTCGTAGTTCATCCATTTGGTACATTTTTCACATACCCTATTTCGTCTGTCTTTTGTTGTTTTTTTGTGTCGTCTTTCTCCAGTCGACTATATTCCACTTAGGAATTAATTTTGTGTTGTTTATATCTGCTGTTGTCCTTGTGACGTCTTCTGGGATATGACTACATTCCTTTCAGGAATTGTCGGTATGTTTTATGTCTGTTGACTACAGCTTACTGGCTTTTCTTCCTTTTTTTTTTATTGTGTGTTTTTTTGCAATACGGCCACAGTCCCCCGCCATGGCGTATGTCCAAAAAAACTGTAATATTTATAATACGAACTCCTTGCAAGAATCGTTCAATGACCACGTGCTCTGTGATAATTATGTGAGCATAACGAGAGCAAATATAAAATGTCAGTTCGGCAGTTTTGTTTGAATGGTTTTATCTGTTATGTCTAATTTTTGAAGAAAGTAAACGCTACGATTTTGACTAATTGTTACTATGTTACTGTAATTAAATTTTTTGTCGAAACCATATAACTTAACGATTTCAAATAACTAGCAACTATGACAAAACCCATTTCAAACAAAACTGCCAATCATATTAGTGATAAATTCTCTCGTTTAAGCTTAAAATAATTATCGTTAGTAACAGTAGAGCGTCGCCTTAATCTTCCCTGTCTTCGCTCGTGCCAAGAATGTAGAATGTTCTTTACTGTCTTAAGTAGCTTCACTTGTGTGATAGTTGAGTTTTAAATATTTATACTATTACATTGTTGAGCTTCATGACGTGATACACCTTACAATATGTCTTACATTAACCATAAACAAGTTTATACAGTAATCTCCCCTCACCAGTTAGCAGTAATCAGTAACTTTACTCCCTTACGCCAATTGTTCACACTGGTTTAGAGGTTAGGATAATATGTTACTGTCCATCGGTTCAAATCCTACCTGATTACGTAAATATTTTAAATTTTAGGACTGTTCTTCTTGAGCATCGTACAATTGATTGGAAAATAATTGCACAATAAATAATAAGATAAAGTTTTTCTGAATGAGGGTGGACATGCAAGTTTTCTTCAATTTATTATTCACTGAAGTAATAGGAAACCCCTGTTTAAACATTGCTAGTAAATTGTAAGAACTGTTGGTTACTTATGTTAGAAGAATTTAACTGTTTTCTTCTTATTCGCGATGTTTCAATAAATTAAAAAAATAATAACATCTCGGTGCATTATCACAGTCAGTCTTGTCTGTAAACCGGTGAAATGATCCTGCACAAGTCTCGTGAATGGCTGCCTGTGTTGTTACGAGAACAGAAGCTACTCGTTTATCCACGCTGTCGCTCCGGTGAAATCGCAAATAAATTCGGTTGTTAGTCTGTCGCGTCTGAGATCATCTGTCACGTAGATGTTACATGTCACTTGTGAGTGATTGATGGATGAATTACTTACGTCGCGTCTTTCGTCCTCAGGGGTGTCGCTTGTTTCAGAACAATTAGTTTTCTTATTTCATTTATTTATACAGAAGATATTAATCTAGACAAAGACTGCTATTTATGGTATTACGGTCTATATATTCAGACAACTCCGCCAGCCAATGTAATCAAATAGAAATGGTAAAATTTAACGGACTTAGCGTCATCCTGTTGCATTTTCGCCGGCTTGATATAATACCACAGTATTACTAATGTTTGTGTACTTCATACTCAATGTTTTTGATACATGTAAATAAATAGGAAGGGAAAAAATTAATTTAAGAAAGACGAGCGAATCACCACGTATAACAATCTCGCACATTATAAAGAAATGTTGCTATCATAAGCATGCCCCGCTCATGATACTGCAATCTCACCAACGCGCAACGTTGTCAGCACTGGCATGTAACATTAAGGGCTATGAAAAGGAAAGATGCCGGGCGAAGAAATGGACTCTCAGTTGCTGATAAAATCTCAATTGCTAATCACAATTCGACCGGAGGTTTACAACATTATATATATATTGGAGGACGTCATCTTATACAGCAGTATTTACTAGTGTACGGCAACAAAGAAGAAACAGAAGACATTGACAAGGATACGTCCGGCAAAGATGCTCTCTATGCACATACATAGTCAATATACAGGATGTCCAGAAAAAAAACGCACGATAGGCACATCACTTGAATTATGGGCTAAATTGAAGAAGGAAATGTTAGTGGCACGACATTTGACATGCACTATGGACAGCATAGTAATGTAGTTAGTCCCCTCTTGCGCTACACATATACCTTACTTATCTTACTACTGTTCTAACATGCATACTATGGGTGCAGGCTCAAATCCTGAGCTGTCCAAACATGATTCTAGGTTTACTTGACGTAACATGCATTCAAGAATCTCGGACGTGGAGCGCAATAAGGGACTATCTCCGCGCAGTGTTGCCACATTGTGCGTGTCACATGTTGTCATACAACGTTTTATCAAGTACATTTTAGTTTCCAATTTATACCAGGATTCTCGTGGTATCTTGCTGTTATTGTGCGCTTGTTTATGGACAATCCTGTGTACGTATTAAGAGAAGATTGAACCGCAGGTGTAACAAATTACGGGGATAAAGTTGGCATTCTGAGATTTGCTGAGGACATAGTGCTAATTGTAGAAAGTGAAGGAGACCTACAAAAGATAAGCGAAATGTAGAAAATAATTAAGGAAGAATACAGTGTGACAGTAAATACAAACAAATAAAAAATTCTAGTCTGCAGTAGAAATGTTGATAAATGGACAGAAATAAAGTTAAGAATTGAGGAAATTCAGGCAGTAAACGAGTTTATTTATCAGCGAAGTAAAACCACAAGTGATGGAAGAAGCAAGAAAGTGGTGCGAAGCAGGATTGCCTGAGCCAAGTAGGTTTTTAGTAAAAATAAAACCTATTTACTGGACAGAATATAAGTCTTGACGCGAGGAAACAAATGACGAAGATCTAGAGTGTTGCACCTTACAGCAGCGATTCTTAGACAACAGAGAGGAAAAAAATTACACTTTCGCATCTTTAATAAATTAATAAATAAAATTTGTATGTACAAGGAAACACATTATACGATACTTATGTATTACGAAAAATCAATATTAAAACATTGTATACATAGTTTTCATTAATAAATTTACACTTAAATTTTGTGAAAACATTTCGCATTTTTACTGTGATATTGTCTAAATATATGCTTTATGCTTAAAATTCCTTCTTTGCTATAAACGAGACATTATCACAGAGTAACCAGAACGTGTTCTACGTGATCTTATCAGAGATTTATAACATCAGTAATAATACCTGCTGTAGATATGAGTTATTCTTTCTCCGCGTCCAACTTTCCATCGCCAATTTATCTTTGAGGACCAAGTTGATATTAATAAAAGACGATATTTCTTGTTCCGCGCTGCGTCGCCGGCGCTAATTAACTCATTTATTCAGCACAAACTTTAACGCGGTGGCAGTTAGTGAGTTTAAGTTTGGTGTAGTTTCGCCGTACTTAGTGACACAGCTGAGACAAAAAGGCGAAGTAAAATGAGTCGCAGAAGCTGTTTTCAGCACAGTGCCACCTTTGTTCGGCTCAACGTGTAGAGTGAGTGTAGCGAAGTTCGAGCCAGAAACTGTGAGCATTCAAAACTGTGTACCTTAGCATGTCCACGCACGGAAAGAAAACTACACTTGTAGGTACACTCTTAAATCTGAATTCGTGAATATTCACTGATTCACGCTGATAGATGGAGCACTTTCAACAGTTCGAATCAGTGAAAGTAGTCACTGTTTAATTTGTCAATATTCACTGATTTCCTTCAAGAGTGCCAACATCTCACAAGTGAATCGGTGAATATTCACCGATTTTTCCAGTTGTTTTCAAAGAACAGTTTTAACTTATTGAATCAGTGAAATATTACTGGAAAATCTGTGGACATTCACTAATTAACTTGTGGAATGTTGACACTCTTTATCGGAATCAGTGAATAGTCACCGATTTCACAGTGGTTTCTCACTTATTCAGTTTGTTGAAACTGCTCCATCCATCGGCGTGAATAAGTGAATATTCACTAATTTAGATTTAGGGTGTACCATACTTCTGTTAAAATAGGGACGACATTCCAGTTTGGTTGGCGTTATTATCTGCATTGTTCCTATAACAATCTGTCCTGTAGAAAGAACAATATTATCTGTAAAATAAAGTCGCTGTTTCCTGTTTTCACAGAACAGATTGTCACTCCTACAGCACAGATTGTTAAAGGAACAACGGCAACCAAACTAAACTGTTGTCCCTGTTTTAACAGAAGTTGGTATCTACAACAGTACTTTTCTTTCAGTGATGGAAAGTAAGAAAATATCTGGAATTATTATTTTGTCGTTTCGTTTTGTATTTTGCCAACGTACTGGATGCGTTTATACAAGAACTACGCATTCAGATACGACATATACGTGCCTCAATATGTGACGTCACGATCTTTTAATGTCTTATAAGTACGACTTCTACATTAAGATGTAAATAATCATAAGAGGCAGATTAATCAAACAAGGGCTTGTGTGACAGATAAGTAAGGACGTGCCCTGCGATAAAAATTAAGCTTAAAAATCATTGACGAAAAATTAATTTTAATGTAAAAAAAGCATGGGAATTTTAATATGAGTTGGCATAAATGTTTTATCGCTAACTATTCGTAAATTTAGAGTCATCGTGAAAAGTAAACTGAGAGAACTCTCCCTTTCTTTACATTAATGTTTTTTTTTGTTAAATGAACCGTTGGACATCCTGTCGTTGTTGAAAAAAAAATCTGTTTTAACATTTATAGTTCATATGGCTACAAAACACGTGTTTAAAAACTAAAATGTTGTTCTAAGAATAAAAAATAATAATTAAAGACAGAAATAATTATTTGTAACAAATAATTATAGTGTAAAAATTTTTTCTTATGACAATACCGTGTCGCAGCCAAAAGGAATTTTTTTTACATAATGGGTGAGAATGCCAGATCATAGCTATGATTAGAGGCAAGTCAATTTGGCGGATTCATCTGGCAGTAGTCCAGATTGCTCAGTCCTGTACACGCTCTGGATACAGTCTATTATTCATTGGTTTACAACATTACAAGCGATAGCTCTATGAATCATTTCCTTATTTACTACTGGCTTGCGGTAGTCAAATGTGTTTCGTGACAGCCGCCAGCTAATAACACACGTGATTATGAAGTGTATATTTTTGGCGTTCAACCTGACCTGGAATGTATTTGCGGAATTGACGTACCTCTAGCTATGATATTATTGTATTGCCTTCGATTGTTAATACGTGTGTGAAATTTCAAATAATTCGGATATCTCAAGTCAATAAAATTGAATTGAAAGTTACCGTTACATACACACAGGTGAAAATGATAAAAGCTTGCGTTAATAAACAGTAACATGCGTTTGAACTGGATATCAGGTGTAGGAACAGAAACCACATGTACTACTAATAAACTGAATATGTTATTTATATTATGGTTCACCAAGTTACATTGTCAGCAATGTCAAGATAATATCAAAAATATATAAAATCCGTTATCACACTTTCCCCTTTATCTTAGGCGCAAAATAAAATCACGTTTCAATTTTTGTTTAGTGTGTTGCTTTTTTTTCTCAGAGAAGTAAAATAAATACCGCAAGGCAAAACAAAAATCCCAAAGAAAAAAATGCAGGTTATAATCTAATCGGAACTGTGAACAAGGAATAAATTAAGAGAGGCGTTGAAACGTGAATTGTAAGCTTGCCGGAAAGAGGAAAGAGATTGGATCACAACGCAGATGGAAGTGGACAAAAAATCGTGGTAGGGAAAAACTAAACCAAAATGGGAGTTTTTTTTCATGAATACACAAATGTGGGCGAGTGAAAGGACTGGAGGAAAAATAGTTGCGTGTAAAGTGGGACAGCGGTTTTTTTTCTAGGTCTGTGGTGGACGAGAAAATGGGGATGACGGAACTGAGGAATGGAATTTTATATATATCTGTACGACCCATTCCAGCGTGCTTCCAATTTATTTCGAGCTTCGTTAGGGAAGCGCCAGCGGAGGCCGTTGATAGGAGGGAGGGGGTGAAAGAGATAGGAAAGAAAAGAGGGCTGGATACGTGGTTAAGGGTGTTGTGTCTGCGGAGGCGCCGGGCGTGAATGAGCCCCTGATTACCGAGGCCTCAAAGAGTCTTTTGACGCACAGAAATCGCCGAGAAGAATCAAGGAAATTGGCGAGGCATGAATAAAACAACACGTCTTCATCCGCCCGCCTCCATTTATAACGCCCGTCCTGAGGAAAATGATGGTGTCCATTACGTGGCGCGAGGAATCCGCCGAGAAACTGACTTGTACCGTCTTAATTCTCACTCAACAAAAAGAGTAATACGTTCTTTTTCTCGTATCCAAGGGGCTTAGGTCTCTAAGGCGCCTTTTAAGTTGCCGGGCTATAAATCTGGATTCTACGTAAACCCTGGATGAATGTTTCATTCTTATATGTATACCTTTATAGCAGACCCAGTTGAGTTATCTGAGAAGTCATTTGTGTCGGTTCTATTTCCTCGGAACACAATTTGAAAAGTTAATGTGACAAATATTTATTAATCTTCGTTAGTTCTAAAATTATCAGTTATAAATCAATAATGGGTCAGCGTTGGTCAAAGGTTTAGACCTAACGCCTCGCACTTAAGGCCATGATATTTAATTTATTTCAAACAATTACAAATATCTCCAATATTTTTAACCAAATACTTTGAAAAAAATTTACACTGTGTACAGTCATACGATACACGATTTTGCCATCGAGTTTTTTTTAAATAATGTACCGTTTGCTAGCGAAAAACATTTTTGTTTCATTTTGGCGTATTAAGACAACAAAATACGTGATATTTCAAGGGGAAAAATCTAAAAATCCGTTTGGTGTATTGCAACAGAAAAATTTATATACAAATGAGGATGTATACGTGTTAAAACTGCCAGAATGAACTTTTGATATGTGAATTAATATGCATTTAAAAAAATTTTGAAACCACTGTAAAACTAAAGAGCTAAGCCTTAAGCAACCCAAGTTCGATCCCCGGCGAATTCGGTCCCGTATATTTCTCGTGTTGAAAACATGGCGGACGTTGCAGCTAACCGGCGGGTTTTCTCGGGGAATTCTAGTTTCCTCCCCCGTTCTCATTCCGTCTCTGCTCCACATTTACCTCACCTCTCCTCATCCATTCCTCGGGCCGGAGTGCGACAGGTATATCTCGCTAGTAGAGCAGTCGGCCCAACCTTCACCCAGACCTTCTCTCATACACTGTGACCTGCCAGATGGCGGCGGTAAACACGAGGTCGTTTTCATTTACAATATAGCTCCATACAGAAAATACAATCTTCTTACAAATTCAGTTAATAATCAATGAATTCGTACCAATTTCGTACATGGCATATTACCCGAAATAAATTCGGGAAAATTTAGACAGTTATATCCTTGCATGCTGGTTATAATTAGTGTAATCAGTGCCGTAAAACGAGGTGAATAGTGGGGGGAATAAGATCAAAATTTGGAACAAATTTCTTGCCAACAACGTTTCTTTTTAAAAATTACGTTCCAATCAAACTACCTGTCAACAGCATTAATTTTACTATAAAAAAGTTTCTTAAGCAAATATTGCACTGATAATTTCGTTCTAAATCTTTTGATCGTGTTCATCCCAGCGATCTTATTCACCTCGTCTTACGGTACATGGCGCACAAGATAATAGTTACGTAGCACGCGAGTAATAAGGCTGAGTATTTCATGCTGCCTACTTGATTATTGGACTTAAGGCGTAAGGCAGTCAACTCACGTGTGCATTCCCAGAAGGTAATATTCTTATGAGAAGTCTGTCATTAATAGAAAACACACACAAAAGGATTTCCTCTTGTGTTAAAAAATACAGCACGCATATTTTAGTAAATGTCTAGGACACCATCAAAATGGCAACGTACGTTTTTTTTTTTTTTTTTTTTTTTTTTTTTTTTTTTTTTTTTTTTTTTTTTTTTTTTTTTTTTTTTTTTTTTTTTTTTTTTTTTTTTTTTTTTTTTTTTTTTTTTTTTTTTTTTTAACTGCGGTAGCTGAAGACGTTCAAACGTGGTTCGTATAAGCATACAGTTAGAAGCTTTAGTTTGACTTTGTACCGTATTTCTAGAGATGGGAAAATGTTACGAATCCATTGTACTATACATACTCAAGCTCCGACTATTCGTTCATTATCTGTTGTTCCACTGAGTAGCAGCTAGTGGACTAATAGTCGGGGGTTGAGTATGCATAGGATAGTTCATTCTAACATGCAGGTCATTGTATTAGCGAAAATGTTCCCATCTCTACGTATTTCCTATAAATAAAACTACAATATTGCCAGTTAAAAGTGGCGTGGTACATAATTTAACGCTAAAAGCATTCATCTATAACTGCAGGTTTCTTGAAGCCAATTTGCGAAAATTAAACAATAGCAATCCTAGACAATAGTTTTAGCCAATCTTTTAAACAAATTGTTTCCAGTGTTACGAACTTCTGAGGCACAAACTCTGACGCCGCAACCTCGTGCATTTAACTGCCGCGCAAGAGATCACGTCGTAACGAATTAGTAATTCTGGATAAATATTTACTCATAAAGTTGGCAAATACCATTATCTAGGATTGTCATTGAGTATTTTATCCATATTGGCTTCGAAAAAAGCGTAGAGATCTATTGATGTTCTCAGCGTTTATTTATCCACCACGCACACTTGAAGTAGGTTACTATAAAAGTACTACTACGAAAATATTACGGAGCAATTTAAGGCTTCTCGCTAATGGCGATAGGGCGATTATTTACTCCCGTATCATTGTCGACCGCGTTGTTTCCCTTTTGTATTGTCTCCAGCCGGCAAATGGTCAATAGATGGAGTTCCTTATTTATATGATGCTTCAGCTACTGTGAAGTAAGTATATAACCTTTACAATCGTGTGAATAGATGCACACTAACACTAGGCGTGAATGTCCCTTTTGTACTTCTACCTAAGGCATCTTTGAAAACTAGTTAAAAATCGTAACACAGCTTGTAACACTTCATCGAAGCATTATAATAAATACTTGAAGATATACAACTACAGAAATGCATCTGTGTATTTTACGAACACTTTTTTATAAACATAGAACAAGTTTTGTATATTTTACAAAGGACTTTATTATATTTACGATTATTTTCTTGTCAGTTTGTATTATAATTATGTTAATAGTAAATACTGTTTTTTGGCAAACAGTGGTCAATTGTTTTATGAAAAGTACAAAAATTTTGTACAACGTGTTAGGCAGTCAAGTTTGTTTTACGTCGAAAAGTCTGAACGTAATATTCGTTTCCACGGGTAGGCAATTTGAAATATTGATCACTTTAAAATATTTATTACTTGGCTGTTAAATGTTGCAGAAGTAGTTATCAAATGCTCCTATTGCAAACTAAATAATGAGTTTGGTTGCGAAATTAATTTCTTTCGTCGCTCCCGTACCGTATTTAACCCCTTTTCTACAATCTACCTTTGCGTCTATTCGGTAACAATGAGCTAGGGTAACAATGCACGATAGACTTGGAATTTAAACATAGCCAGAACTGGATAGCAATTTACTTTGTCGGTTTGAATGTTCGGTACAAATTTAGCTGTCGATTTTTAAAATAAATTACCGACGAGTTTAAACATGGCTCAGAACTTGATGACAGTGTGTATGGAAATATAATTGTTCAAAAATATTTTTCTACCTTTGATATACCACGTTTTTTAGAAAGTATGATTGTAAAATTTAACACACACAAGAGTAAAAAGTGGAACGTAACCTCTATATATAAATGAAGTGTCCCATTAATTCATTCAGTCAACAACGCACAGACCAAACCGCTGGATCTAGAAACGTGAATTTTTCAGCGTAGCTTCCCTCACGGTGTAGACACACACTACGGAAGGATTTTTAGAAAATCGATTATTGGAGGGGTGGAAAGAGGTAAACCGTGTTTTCACGAAATTCTCGATAACTCTCTAACCTGGATATATTTTACTTCAATAACATTGCCTAAGCAAATGCATATTTAATAATTTTCCAATTTTTCGAAATTCGGAAATTAAGGGGGTGAAAAGTCGTTAAATGTATTTTCAATAAATCCTCTGTTTCTCTTTAACCAATTTTAGTCTTCTGCGATATTTATTTTTTTATCATCTCGACTTCATTTGATGTGTTGTATTTGGTTACGATATCTCACTAACCTAATGAGCCATCAATATGCTCTGTGATTCAAAAGTTGCGTAAGTAAATATCTAAAAAGTATATTTAGGGGTTTTCGAAAACAGAAATTTAAGGGGATGAAAAGCTGGAAAATATTTTTTTGGAGATAATGAAACTAACCTGACGAGAAATCGACATGCTCTTTTCTTTGAAGTTTGCGTACGTAAATATATACAAAACAATTTAAAGTAATTCGCAAATTAAAGATATACAGAAAATATAGTAACACCATCAATTAATAGGCTACGTAATTAAAGGTTAATTACTCAGTTCCATAGTACACGCGGGCGAAGCCGCAACGGGACAGCTAGTATCAAATAAAATTACGTTTTTAAAACGGATTAAAAATATAATTTTTCCTGTGAGAATAATTGTAAGATAGAAAACTAGAAACGTGGGGATAATTAATGCATGAATAGTTCGCCCAATTCACTAACTATTTTATTGCATTGTTGTGTGAGTTTTCTCAACGAGATTTACTCTCTACAGTCCTTACTATTATATTGTGTGTGTGTCACGTTTTTCGTTTTAAATATTACAAGTAATTTACAAGAGATATTATTTTATATTTTTAATAGCCGACGTTTTGAAATCGCGGTATATATATATATAACATACTAGCGACCCGGGTAGCACCGATTATCTATAGCCAAGATTGAAGTCTGTACATTGACATGCCGCACACTTCCAAGTCTCTATCATGCATAACTAATTTATAAGTAATTATTATAAGTAATAAATTAATTACTTTGTATGAAAAACATTACACAAAGATGGAAAAAAAAAAAATATGTTGATCTGATTGCTACCAGATTTCACAGGTTCACCCGCTGGGCTAATCTGAAGATTGCCTAAAACTTTCATCAACTTCGTTCCATAGGGAACATACATATATCAATTTATATATATATGTAGGTATATAGAGTACTTAATATTATGTGTGTTTTATTTGCAGCGTGATTTGTGTTTAACAAAAATACGAACATCCCGCAGACCGCTGGGCCGGTAGCCGAGTTTACATTTATAATCGTTATTAGTAGCTGTCTTTCAGGAATATTACAATATTTAGCATACTATTCGCAGGGAATGAAACTAGCTACGTTTATCTTCGCACGCGCGCGCACACACATTCATACATAAGGTACTTGTACAGAATATGGCCCAGTGCTCAATAAGGCCCACTAGTCGCCATTGTGTGGTAATACCGAGATCGATGTTGAATCGATACACACTATTCTGCAGTATGAACATACGCCATCCATAAATATCTGTCTGACATCATCCATGTGTTATATTAGTAATATAATTAGTGACTTAGGCACACATGAGTTGAGAACCTTAAGCTGGCCATATTCGGTACAGGTACCTTACATACATACATACATACATACATACATACATACATACATACATACATACATACATACATACATACATACATACATACATACATACATACATACATACATACATACATACATACACAGAGCTAGGGCGTTGTGCACACTTGTAAAAACATTTAGGCCTAGATATAAACTCCCCTTACATACAAAGGAATCTATCTCACTTCCTGGTAATGCGCTGTATACTTTTATCGTCCCGACAAATTAGTCACAAAAATAACAGGTTCAAGCGCAGAACGTGTTATGTGTAACAGGATAGTACGAAGTTTATATAATGATATTCTGGCCAGCACTTAACATCTAGATCTTTAGTGCTGGCGAGGGGTGACATGAAGTGTGTATGGAGAAGTGTCGGAATGAAAGAGTGGGGATGACAAAGAGATCCCCGAGAAAACCCGCCGACCAACGGCAACGGAAGTTTGCGTCGACCCCACCGGAAATCGAACCCGGATCGTCTTTGTGCTAGTCAAAGTTAATGTCTGGTGCAGATAACAGCGAGGAACAATGTTACAAGAAGACAGGCAGTAACAGGCAGTTTCTCCTCTCGCAACTCCGGGGATAGTTTCAGACCGAACTTCCTGTCCATGAAGTGTCATCTGCATACTTCAGGACAATTACTAGAAGTTTCGTAGTTACTAGTCCACCAGTAAATTCCTCTACATTCTGTTTCATACTTGATAACCTTGTCATCCCATTTTCGAGGTAGTTGAGTGTGCTACATGAACTGTATTTTTAATTACAGTACCTTAGTGTATGTGAAAGTACTAGATGTAAGCGCATGTACGCTCAGTACATTTTTAAAACGATGATGTGTTTGAAAATAACTTAAAAGTTAATTTTATTTGGCGATGTTTCTTAATTATTTTCACCCTGATGTTCATTTGTCTATTAAAAAAAATTGAATACTTTTATGCCTTAACACACATTAAATGCTCAATTGAAATCATTTTTCGTAAGACAATTTAAACGTTCAGATTTTTTCAAATAATAATTGCAGCTGG
This sequence comes from Medauroidea extradentata, assembly GCA_003012365.1. Taxonomy (NCBI): domain Eukaryota; kingdom Metazoa; phylum Arthropoda; class Insecta; order Phasmatodea; family Phasmatidae; genus Medauroidea; species Medauroidea extradentata. Next base: position 13,077 of record PNEQ01008154.1, read on the forward strand.
ACTCCATCATACATTGTCTATAAATGTAAATGACAACTGTTACGAGGCATGGAAACTTAAGGTGTCGAGCGAACGAAGGAATGCTCAGTCGTCCATAAAATATAAACTACTATCATAATTCGATGGGATTTATTTTGCCGAGTAGATGTTTTATTAGTGAACGTCTATTTATACAGCACTGGACGGTAGTATGCTTTGCTTTCAAGTAAAATATTAAACACTATAAAATACACAAAAATGGAAAACGGAAATTTTTATAATTTTTAGTGCGATTATGTGTAGGACTCTATAATAACCGAAATACAAAAGTATTTGTGTTTTAATATTTAAAAAAAAAATTTAACATCCGTAAACCACTCGCGCAGAGGTTTTCGGAGAGTAAAATTATTTTAAAATCAAAATATGAATATTTTTGAAATTCTGTTACTATAGAGTTCTGGGTATTATTGAAATAAAAATTATAAAAATTACAGTTTTCCATTTTTATCGATTTTGTGTTTTCAGTCCCGTATTTTCCTAAATACTGTTTTTAATTTCTTACTCGAAAGCAAAGCATACTACCGCCCGGTGCTGTATAAATAAACTCGGTGGGATTATGGTGAGTAGTTTATATTTTATCGACGACTGAATATTCCAGTCATTCGCTCGATGCCTTAACTTTCCATACCCCTTAATATTGTGGTTTTGCAAACCTCTGAGGTTACGCAGACACTTCTCCGTGTTCTATGAACACTGCGGTTTACTAAAAAGATCACAGGGGTAGTATAAGGTCTGAATGTTGGCGAGGGGAGTGAAGCCAAGAGGGGTGAGAGGTAGCCGCCATACTGCTTTAACCTAAAAAGTACACATCAGACTGGTATTTTTTATGGTAAATCAATGTATTATGCTCTTTAATTGATGTTTTAGGTTAAAAACTCTATATTTTAGCCCTGTTTACACACCTCCTAACTAATATTTCCTCAGTTTCTTAATAAGTCGGCCATATTGATACCAGCCACGTCAAGCGGTTGTTTGGTTACAATTCCCGACGACATGCTCCATCTGGACCCTTCTAACATCTTTGAAAAAGACAAATGAGCGATATTTATATTAATTTTTATTTAATTGTTTGTATTGTTCAAACTTCACGTTAAACATACAATTGTTTAAAAGCTGTTTATCTGTATAATTTGGCGTGTGATATTTTACAGCTATTTGTTCATTCGTTTACGGTCTGCTGTACCAGAGAAAGCAGATAACGGACACATGGTCAGGGCTAGAGTGACATACAGGACAGTAAAGTCTAGCATGCTGGTCATTGAACTGGATGTTGTTTTGTTTCCTTACATAAACATCCTGGACGTACCCAAGGCGGCAGTGATGTAACGTTGCCTTCATTGTTGTGTTTCAGGTAGGTGTCGCTGGAGTGCCATGCCACTGAAGCTTCAATGTGATTGATCACTTACAGGTTCTGGAATGCATCCTGGCTCAGATAACATGACAGGTATGTACTCGCTGGTTTTTATTTTCGCGTCAGCTTGTTTCCCTTTCTCCGTGCTCGATAGCTTTAAACAGTCACGGCATTGCCAACACTAACGTACACTGTAAAAAAATCCTAAAATATTTAGGACTTAATTAACCTAAACGCAGTATGGGGCAATTACAATACTTCCGCCTTGTAAATATGCAAACTATTATACAGTAGTTGTTACAATACAAGTCTTCAGTTTACATTTGACTGTTTTATAAAAAAAATGTAGGCGTGTTACCATGTATGTAAGGGAAACAATTTTACTATACCTACTTTCTTAGTACTCCTATACGCAAGTTTGGTACATTTACAAACTATTTTTTCCAGTGACGATCAAGACATAAAACAGCAGTTAAAAACCTCTTGAAAGTTTTATACTATTATTGATAGTAATTTATGCTCCCAAATTTATTTTGTTGATGTAGACGTGCAAAAAAACTAAGTACATAATTTACTGCAAAACAACAGGACTACTTACAAAAATAAGTAGTAGGACGGGCAAGATATTTGATGTAAACTTTATACCTTGTTAATATGTTTGGAACTACGTCATGAGCAAATAAGATAATGATAAACGAGACGAATACAATAAGGTTGTGTTTAAATGGCAGATGTCATACAAGAGCACTCATGAGCTTTGAAACTGAAATGTGAGTCGGGTACGGAAGTGAATATGACCTCCAACAATACAGGGAATATGACAAGTTTAATTGGGTGGAGTTTATCATGAAGGAACCAACTATAAATTTAGGTTTCTGAGATCTTAGAAAAATGTTATTCACACACACAGATATATAAATATATATATGTATAAATTACTGCGGTTTATGAAGTTTTATCTGTTTTGCATAGCAAAGCTCACACATTTAACAGCATTTTGCAACACACAAAAAACAAAATTAAAATATTGGTAGTTGGTCCCATCTCGCATAACTTGGCGCAGTTACCATACCGTAAAACGGGATGATTAGAAACACTGGGGTGAATAGAAATACAAATTTAAAGCTAAATTTTCTATATTAATTGCATTTAAAAAAAATCTTTTTTTTAGGTAGGCAAGTTAAAACAGTTTACAGACAGTAGTATTATAGTAGTTATAATTTTTTCAAGGAAAAGGTGTCACTAATTTTTTCTCTATTTACCCCTGTTTTTCTAATCGCCCTGTTTTACGGTACATAAGCTAGACGACAAACATCGTGATTGCTTCCTTATAGGTTGGGCCAGCACCTCGCGTGACCTTGTACAAGCTAGTGATAGCGGGCTAGTCTCGCTAAACTGAAGGCTGTCTTGCCAAGGATAATATTGAAAAAACATATGTTATTGTGTACTTATATTTGTGTGTGGTGAAGTATGCTGTGTGCTCAGTGTTTATTACGTACAATCCTGTGATGTACCGTGGAGTGTTTCAAGGTATGCGATGCTCAGCAGTGTTTATACACAGAACTAAGTTGTATGTGGACTCATTAGACTGATAGAAGCAGACATATCTACATCCAGTATCGTTACAGACATGCAAAATTCACGTTATCACTTGGTAGAAGACTAAACTACACTTTCCTATACATTACAGAGCGTAATCTGCGATTGAATTGGCCACAAACTTCTATGGGTTGTCATTGACGTGTGTTACGTCTTTACAGAGATTGGCCTCTCTACCATGTAAGCATTCTCCGCGGCAAGTCACGACAATATCGGCCAGCGGGAGACGTCGAACAAGTCTATAGTCTCTTGCAGTGTAGTCAGCTGTCAGAAAATAACGAGAATCTCGAATGTGTCTAAGTATCGTACTAGAGGCAAGCAACAATTCTCTAGTAATACACCTCGGCACACAGCTGTCACGAGATCTATGTGTATTGTCTGTGATAATACCTCACTCCTTGGAGTACAACGGCGCTGCGCCACGTGTACGACCCCGTGTTTATATTAACACAGGCGGAATCATGCGTCTTGCTGGTAAGGAAATAAAAAAAGTTTAAAAGTGATCACTTCACCGTCGATATCTTATACGTAGTGATGTTCATTAATCGCAGTAAAAGTTGTCTGTTTGTTAGTTTTCAAAAATTCATTTCTAAATCTGACGGGGTCACGGTGGCCGAGGGGTCAGACCTCTTGCCTCTCACCAAGGCGATCAGGGTTCGATTCCCGTATTTTCGCATGTGGGAATCGTGCCGGACGATGCCGCTGGTTGGCGGGTTTTTTTTAGCGGATCTTCCTTTTCCCCTGCCCATTCATTCCGGTGCTGCTCCATACTCACCTCATGTCACGCTTCACCAGCGCTAAAGACCTGGATGTTAAGGGGGTTTGATCCCTGTCAGATCGGTTTATAGGGTTTTCTTATAAATCAGGGAATAGACACATTGTTTTACTTTTTTCACACTGACAAGGCATAGTTTATTGTTTTATTCACTTTTTGGAATCCATAATGGCATTGTTTCTGTTAATGTTGCGGCCTCTGTAGTCGCTCCCGTAAATTAAGCAATTTTTCCTTTTCAGCTGTTTCCCGTTGCAAAATAATGAATATATTATGGTTCCAGCAATTACAGAAAATCGATTAAGTTTGTATCTATGCCTTGTCGCGACAAAAATTTTGATACATCGACTGGAACAGAAGTTATTGATAAGAAACAGATAAATCCAAGGTGGTAGGGGTCAATACCCCTTAAGCGCTGACCAAAATCTCTCAATCCAAATATGACTCTTCTCTTGTTACTGGCATAGCGCCATCTGACAGAGTCTATGATAACTATATTACACCGCTACTAAATATTTGTTATTTGTATTTAAGGGCGCGGTATACCACAATTTTCATCACCATTTTTTTATTTTTTATTTGTACCATATTTTTTTTCTTATTTTAGACACAAAATGTGACTAAATTTTGCTCTTGTGAAATTTTTTTATCTCTCATAGTTTTCGCGTAATGGCATGTTAAAGTCATATTTTGCATGTTTCCGGTTTAACGACTACACTAAAACCAACAGATATACCAAACTAAAAAAAATCACAGTGGATAAAGACATTGCAGGCTACAATGACATGCTCATGAAATTTAAGAATAAAAATTATTTGAATAAAAAAAAAATTGCTGAAAGTGAAAATAAACATTTAAAAAGTTTAAAAATTTTTTTAAAAATTCAAATAATGTTTATTCTCTAATTTTATGAGCATGTCATTGTAGCCTGTAATGTCTTTATCCACTGTGATTTTTTTGAGTTTGGTATATCAGTTGGTTTTAGTGTAGTCGTTAAAACGGAAACATGCAAAATATGACTTTAACAGGCCATTACGCGAAAACTATGAGAGATAAAAAAATTTCACAAGAGCAAAATTTAATCACATTTTGTGTTTCAAACAAGAAAAAAAAATATCTGGTACAAATAAAAAAAATGGTGATGAAAATTGTGGTATACCGCGCCCTTAAACAACTACATTACACTCGTACAAGCTACATGTCGCTGTACTGTTTTGCAACATACGGTGGAACGCGATTCTTGCTATTATGGGTAGGGCTAGGAATATCTCGCGAGTTCAACGGCCAACATGCTAGAATCCATTATCCTTTGCATACCAGAGCCCTACCATTTGTCCATTACCTGCTACTATTCAGACAGCAGACAATGAACGAATAGACGGGGCTTGAGTGTACATATGACATTGGATTCTAGTATGCAGGTCATTGAACTGCGAAATTTTCCTAGCGCTAATTATGAGACTTAAAGCGGTAACAGTACTAGTGTGTAGCGCAGCAGAACTCCGGAATCATAAAACGAAATCATGCCTTCCAACAGGATAAGTGATAAAATACTTATCTGTCAGTAAGTGCTGCAAATGTCTCTGGTTATGGCACTTTACATGTGTACTTTCTGTATTTCACTCGATCATTCATAACTCAAGCTAGTTCAGTTTGTCGTAGTAAGACGCTACTGGTTAGCTTGCTACACCATCGTTGGGCCGCCAAAATATAACAAATGTAATATATGGTTTCAGGCTTTGTAGAAAATAACTTATTATATTTATATAGATCGGAAATGACCCTCGAATGTGTACGTACTGAAATGAACTAGTTCCGGTCACAGAATTGAAATCCCACGTTTTGTATTAACCATATCGCACCGTCCCATCCATTCATCACGGCTGGTGCGAATGATTCGTGATAAATGTTTACCTGCGTGCGTGGTGATAGGCAAGATTTCAAAGCGAGATAATTCTCCGTACTATAAAAGCCTAGTATTCAGTAGAATAAGCGTCAGTATTCAGAAACGTTATTTACAAACTCTTGATGCATTCACTCCGGATGAAAAATGTTTGCAGATTTAGTAAATATCAATCATTTTTATGTCAAAAAGTCATTCACGCGTAAATATTATCCTTGTAATTTACACATGACGCTCGTTGAAAATACGTTCGAGACGCAATCGAAAATGCCGCACATAATAGTAAAGTCCTGACAAATTATGTAATTTTTAACGTAAAACAAGAATTTTATTTTGTGAATATGGTCATAATAATATGCGACTTACATGTTCTGTATTCATTAACGCTATTGCTGTTTCCCTACAGTATATTTCCGTCGTTATAAAAAGCGATCTTGCATACCCTACGTGGTGTTTACACGGTGTATGAAACGTTTTTTTCTTGTTTTGGAAGCTGACTATAATACGAACTTAAAAGTGTGATGGCAACAGAAGGCACACAACAACTTAAACCTACTGAATGTTTACACTTGATTGTTTGTACTTGCACTGAAATGACGGGGGCAGTAGTACTAAAGGGTTGTGCGTCGTTAAAGTCGAGTCTTACTCTCTCGCCACTTGCACAATCGCCTTTACGCGCAAGGCAGCTTATACAGTTTTATTGGAACAATTACAAACTATTCGCATAGTTTCACATACCCAATTTAATTCGTGAGGAGTTTATACATAAATTGTTTTACCAATCAGCAACCGCATAAAAACCGGAATGACAACTGCGAAAAGTAATTTTCATTATTTTCAAAAATACAAAAAATTATTTATTTCGTGGTTAAACATAGTTGAACTTGTAGCCTAAACATCGTTATTCACTGTGAACTTTTTTCAGTTTGGTAAGTGAGTTGGTTTTGGTGTCGTCCTTAAAACAGAAACATGCAAATTTTGGCCTTAACGAGCCATTCCGCAAAAACTATGAGAAATGAAAAATTTTATAAAAGGAAAATTGGGTCACATTTTGTGTTTAAAATTAGAAAAAAATAACCGGTACAAATACAAAAATAACAACATGGCGATGAAAATTGCGGTAGCCGCGCCCTTAAGGAAAGGCCTTCACATGTCCTGGCACTTGCTTCGTCTTGTAGTACAATAAATTACTTACTTTGAAACTTCGTGTACGTGGACCGATACGCTCGGGATAACATATGCTACCGTGTTAAGCGTTAACAATAGGTGTATATTGAATAGTGTGCTTATAAAAACAAAACGTGTTTAGGAAACGCCTGGAAAACTTTTAGCACAAATTTTGTGTCCGGAACATCTGAAAACTGATCAAGTAGCTCTGAAATAATTAAGGCTGTGCAAGCCTTTGAAAAGGAGGGCGAGAAACGTATAACGTGGTATAGCGTACAAGGTAGTTGCGTTAGAGAAACAACGTATTAAAGAAACCAAGATCTTGGCCAAAAGGAAAGCATTGTACGCCGTTCTGTCCCCCGTCATGTTGATATTACGTATTGGTACCAATCGCTTATTTTCCTTATGCATTATAATGATGGTAGTTTAGAAAACATATTATGCTCGGAGCACTTACACACTGAAAAAAGAGTATAGTTGCAGGTACCATACTTCTGTTAAAATAGGGACAACAAAACAGTTTGGTTGTTGGTATTACTCTGGACAGTTCCTTCAACAATCTGTTTTGTAGAAGCAACAAATACCCTTGTTGCTTTTACAAACCAGATGGTAACTTCTACAAAACAGATTGTTGAAGGAACTGTCCAGAGTAGTCCCGACAACTAAACAGTTTTGTTGTCCCTGTTTTAACAAAAGTATGGTACTTGCAACTATACTCATTTTTCAGTGTAGGCTACCGTAGGAGTTATTGAAGAAAAGCTCTTCATATGTTTAAGAGAAATGAGATAAAGCATCCTTTATCTTTCTGGGTTCACTGCCACACAAATTAGAATACAAAAACATATATATTTAACCGTGTCTATGTACAATAACCACTCAAGAAAAGTTTTGTTCGTTAAGGACATTCAAGACGGGAAAAGTCAAATATAACATTTGTATCAAATAGTTTTAGTTTTATAACCCTTACTTTGGAGTACATTCTCCTCTTACAAAAAAAATTAAGCTCGCTCAGTTTTCCCACAGTGGCATTTCAAACCCTGAATGTGCAAGCTTTTACTTCATGCTCATCGCGAAAACCAAGAAACATAGTAAAATTAAGTAATTCACATTGAAACTACACGTACGGCTTGAAGTATGTAAAAGTCCATTACAGAATATATTTGTAAATTTTTACAAAATTTTAAAAGTAGCAAAAAAATTGCAAATATCAGAAATTCTTTCGAAACACAAAAATTATTTGTAACGGGTTTTTATATAGGCCTATTTCAAGTCGTATTCCGTGACATGTAGTTTAAATGCCAGTTATTTCATTTCTTTATGTTTATTGCTTTCAGGGAGTGCATGAAGTAAAAACATGACATTGTGGGAAAACTGTCTAAAGCTAATTGTTTTTGAAAGAGGAAAACTCGCCCTGAAGTAACGTCTACATAACGAACCAGTTCATACAAGTATGAAAGTAAGGTTTTTACGCACTTGAACACCTGCGAGACAAGTTTAAAGGGACAGTATGTCTACAGTTACTTAGACAAATTTGAAGGACAGAACGTCATTAGTTACTTCAGACGGTATTTTTTAATTGGTGGTGGTAACTGTTACGGATAAGAAATATTGACAGTAATGAAACCAACAGTAGGAAGAAGTAATAAAAGTGTTTACCCAGGGCACCGGAAATGACAGCCATCAGGTATTGTGGAGTTCAGCATGAGGGTCACAGGAAGGAAAGACAGGACTCGAGCCTAGAAAATTAATAAAGTGTATTCCTGGCGCTGAGAATATAGCAGTCGCTTTGTGGACGAGAGTCGCCGACACAGAAAAACAGCGAGGCTCAGTCAATAGAAGACTTACTGCTTTGAACGTCTGCAGAAACGGTGCTCCTTACCGTGCTTTATATATCTTCCCGAGGATTTATATATCTCTCTCCTTTGCGCTAGGATGCATGTATTTGTTGGCTTGCTCGCGTCCACGAGGGCTAAAGAAATAAGGGGTCGCAGCAGACGAAGATGTAGGAGGGATGCAGGAGATAGTGGATAATGTCGGCGTGGCACATACGCCTTTCGTACAGGAGATAGGGAGGGAATCCAGAGATATCTCGGGTTTTATACAAAGAGATGGCTAGAGAGATGCATATCTATAAGACAAGAAATAGCAGGGCGTACATGGCTCGGTACTTCCGGAATATCACATTCTTCAGTACAGAAGACCAGTCTCGTGATTCAACTATTTTACTTCGTTTATACGGGATTATTAGATGCCATTACACTTGTTGTGTAATGTAATAATTATTTTGCTTCATTTTCGCTTATTTTGACAACAATATGTGTTGTTTTGAGCAAAAAAAAATACATTTGGTGTTATTGCAACAGAAAAATTCTGATAAAAACGATGACATGTAAGTGTTAGAACTGCCAGAATGAATTTTTGATATATGTACTAATTTGCATTAAAAAATATTTTCGGAACCACTGCAAAACTAAAGAGCGAGACGAGACTAAACCCAACTCATTCACCAAACTGAAAAAATTCACAGTGAACAACGATAATTCATGGTACAGATTCAGCTATTTAAAAATAAATATTGAATTTTCAAAAATTTCATTTTAAACTTCAGCATTTTTACTTAATACAAAAAGTTTTTTTCTTTGTTTTCATGTACGTGACGTTGTAGCTTACGACGTGTCTATCCATTGAAATTTTTTTTTTTTTTTTTAGTTTCGTATGTCAGTTGGTTTTAGTGTAGTCCTTAAAACGGAAAAATGCAGAATTTTAATTTAACAAGCCGTTACGCGAAAACTATGAGAGATAAAAAAATCGTAAGAGCAAAATTAAGTCACACTTAGTGTCTAAACTAAGGGGAAAAAATGGTGGTACAAATAAAAAATAAACTCAGTGATGAAAATTTCTGTCCGCCGCGCCCATCTAACAATCTTAAATTGTGACCATAATCAAAGCTCCTCCATGCGATATCGAAATATAAACAATAATGTATATAAAGAAGTAGAAAGTTACATTTTACAATGAACGGATATTTGATTTAAATACGAACATCTGTAACATTAAAGCGATGAAGAACAATTCAACAAAGAACAAGACAAATCATGACCCCAAACAATGTAGAACTTGACCGTGACCTTGTTATAAATGTAAAAAACATGTACTGCAGATACTTGTTAATATCTTCAGCCTCCTTGTATGCGCTATGTGTTGCACAGGATATTTACACATGACCAGGCAGGGGCCGCGGTGGCCGAATGGTCAGACACTTCACCTCCCACCAAGGCGATCCGGGTTCAGTTCCCGTCGGGGTCGGTCCCCGGATTTTAGCACGTGGGAATTGTGCCGGACGATGCCGCTGGTCGGCGGGTTTTCTCGGGGCTCTTCCCTCGCCCCTTCATTCCGGTACTGCTCCATACACCTCATGTAAACCCTCACCAACGCTAAATACCTCGATGTTAAGCACTGACGAAAATCTCTCTCACTTACACATGACCAGCGCTGCAGAGACAGTTTCCGCGTCTCCTGTAGTCAAGTTTGTCCTCTGTGCAGAATCCATTGTAAACAGTTGCTTCTTTTGGTTTCTATGAGCGATCCATATCATATCTCAAGTATTAGTTATTACAACATAACAAGCATCGCGTCAACTTCTTGGATTACGGATAGATAAAACACTAACTTGTTACATACGTTATATATGGTAATTTACATACACGGGGATTTGAAGCTGTTAATAGTTACTAGTGTTAGCCTAAAAATACAGAGTGGGATATGGTTGATGAGACACCAGATTATACATTATTTACATCGTCCGAAGAACAGTGAATCCTGCTTTTCGCTGTTTGTCTGTTTGCACTACCGCAGCTCCCGGGCAGTCAATGTATGTATGTATGTATGTTACGTGTAGCGTGCGTGGGTATTTTGAAATTGAGGAAATGAGTACGGCTGAATAATTACGAAGCCACATCTGGCCGCGACGCAGCTATGGCTGGTGGAGTTTACGTCAGATTTGATTCGCCTCCGCACGTCTGCCTTAACGCGGCCTGGCAGTCGGCAGAACGTGACTGTCTGGGTTCAAATGTCTTCCCCTACACGGTTCAATTACCCGCGCCAGCAGACTAATTGAAAACACCCGGTCCTAGCGGGTTGTGGGTGGAGGTTGAATGGGGCACTGGGTACACCGAGGAGACAAGGAGGGGGAGTGAACGATAGGGGAGAGAGCAGTAGAAATGGCGTCGGCCGTGGTGACAATCGGCGGATTTGGCAGACTTTCAACAGGTCGTTGTTCGAGCAGGATTTTATTCGACACGTTCGGACAACATTTACTTCAGACTCTAGATTGGTTTTAATTACAAGGACATTTAATAATTATTTTCTACTACCAGTCCCCCGCGGCTTTGCTCGCGAGTATTATTCGTAACTGATAATATTTACTTTAATAGAAAAACCTCTTTGTACACAAGATTGGTACATCAGTCATCAAGTCCAAGCGGCTAGTTGAACTAATTCTGCAGAAGGATAAGTAGCTATAGCTGTCCATGCGAAAAGCAGTCTTAAGTTTGTCCATGCCACTAACAGCGACTTCGCCTGGGCCTTATTTACAAAACTGCCAATTTGACGTTCTATGGTAGTTACAGACATCTAAGGTAAGAGGTTAATCGAATGAGAAACATCTGTCTACCCTGTGCACAACCATTGGTGACGGTGCCCTCAATTATATATTGTCAAAATATTCACTTTAACTTTATTGACATTACAAAGTTTCAGAGAGTTAAGGTTTCGCGGAAACGTATTTGGTGCCCCAAACCTGAGATTAGTGAGATGATATATCGTCGGTTTACTGCCAAAAGTGACAATGTCAAAATGAGATAAAATTA
>PNEQ01008155.1:0-24773 GCA_003012365.1 Medauroidea extradentata
ACGTAAAAAGATGCGTATGTCCGGAAAGTCGTACATTGACAGAAATGGAAAGGTTGTACCACAAAAACAGCTTCCAGATTTAGTATGCAACTGTAGATTTAAATGTTCTGACCACATACCTAATGAAAAACAGCAAATACTTTTCTCTGAATATTGGGCTTTGGGAGATACTGTTCTTCAAAAAGCTTACATTACTTCCATGGTAGAAGAAAGGAATGTTGAGCGAAAACGAAGTAGACAAAAGGATGTGGTAAGGTCAAAGCAAAAGTCTCGATTTTATTACCTCAGAAATGACAAACAAGAGAAAGTAAGAGTATATTTGAAATGTGAACTTAACGGGGGAACATAAAAAAAGAAATATCAGTTTTTCTTTTACTGTGAATTTAGTGACCGTTTTATGTGTAATACTTTCCACGTGACATTTTATTGCTGATTTTCCTTACACATAATAGTAAACTTGAAGAAACATGTATTGTGTAAACAGGCTGCAGAAACTGTGAAATGAACAAAATGTAAAATGGTGCAATTTTTTTTCCTTTCATGTGAATAATTTTTTTGTGACTTAAGCGAGACGTTTTTGAAACTTTTTTTATATTGTATTTCATGAAAGTTTTGCCTCTGTACAGGTTTGTTTATTACCACAATATTATCATAATAAAAAATGTTTTGTAAATTTAATAATTATGAAGGGATACACTCATTCTGCACAAAGGTTGTATGTCCCACCATCCAAGATAAACATATTATTTTAAAATGCTATTGAAGGAAAAATGAATCACTAATAAAGTAAATAGTACATTGATACTGTCAGATGTGTCTTAAAACGCAATAATTTATTAAAGTAAGAAAATCATGGTAACAGTTAAGAATAAATCCTTAAGTGACTGGTCAAAAAACACTCTTTTGGTGTTTCTGCCATTTTTATGTTTTTGGACATACAACCTTTGTGCTCTTAGCCATCGATATATTGTCTCTGCTAAAAGTATCTGCATATGAATAGAAATTTTGCCTAGGCTAAATGGCTGGAAACACTCGTCGATGTTTTGTTGTTTCGTGCATCAACAACAGTTTTATCAACCCCCATGTACTTGTTCACCGATTTCCAAGATCCTCCAATACGTAAGTAAAATACCGTTTACATTATGATTGTTCACTATTATAAGAAGCATTCAACGAGTATTGCTTTTTATGGGACGTAGGCATTGCAGTGACAACTTTTTTTCTTTCCATGAACATCAAAACTCTTTAGTGTTAAGGAAGGGTCTTGTATTAGTTGTCAAAATTTACGAAATTGAAGGGGAGAATTGTATTCTGTCGAGTTCTTGCATCTTAAACCAGCCAGCTTGGGTTGGAATTAATTTCTGAGACATTGCATTTGTTTAGTTGGAGCAATTAACTTACATGTGATTGATATCATTTTAATTCGATCTTTATAGGCCTAGGTACCTAACTATGGTAACATGTCTGGAATGAATGACACTTGATTAATAAACTTACATTATGAAATATAACCATACAATCCTACCACTTTAGATTCCTACTCAAGTGTATGTTTTTATTTTTTTTTTTTTATAAATTCTTCTTGCAATTGGGCTTCAGCCCTGTGGCAAGGATTTGCTTAACCTACCTTCTCTCAATTTTCCGACCTCATCAACATTTTCTTAAACTCCCTCGCTCCTGTCACCTCAACCACGTCCCTCCCAAACTCATTCCACTCCTTCACCGTTCTCACCATCAATAGTGTTTTTTTCTCTCTGTCCTCTTCCCACCCTCTGTATCTTGAACCCGTGATCACCCCTTCCCCTGAATAAACCTCTCTGTATCTTGTCACCCAGTTGTGCCCACCCACTAACCCCCTTACCACCTTAAACATCCTTACCAGCCGCTACACTTTCCTCCTCTCCTGCAGTGTGCCCTACCCCAGTCCTCTCACCATCACTGACGGTCTGAAATCCTCCTCTCTCACCCCCTGTTTCCTCCACTTATTTGTAACCCACCTAGCAGCCCTTCTCTGCACCTTCTCCATCTCTACCACTTCCCTTCCCATGTACGGGTCCCAGACTGCCACCGCATACTCCAAAATAGGCCTCACCATTGTTTTGTATCCCTTTTCTTTCATTTTCTTGTCCGTGCCCCATAACACTTGCGTTTGAATGACCTTTATTGTTTTGTTTGTTAGTTACAACATTTTTTGCTGCTGAGTTTTTGTGGTCTTCATGCAGAATTACGTCAAGAAATAAATCTGCCAAAGATTTCTGCAATATAGCAGTAGATTGTTTGAATGCTAAAAATATTGTCGATAAAATAAATTAGGCAACCGACACCGAACTTTTTAAATTAAGCTTGCACATAAAAAATACCATAAAGTACCAGAAGCATTTCCATTATATGTTCCACAACCTTTCATGTTTGTAGGCTATGTATGCTTATGAAATTTGTTTTTCAAATGAGTTATTGAGAATTCAATTTTTTTTTTCAGAATTGTGAAATGGCTGTATGCTGTTCTGAAAATAGGTGGACAGGAAGTGGATTTTTGTAATACTGGTGTTTACCAAGGGAAATATGTGTGTGGCAACCATTTTCTCCCTTCAGACTACTGATGTGCAGGAAGTAAGAAACTAAACAGAAATGCAGTGCCATCAGAATTCAGAAAAGAAAGTGATGTGTCCAGCAATGTTTCTCTTTCAACAGATACACCACAAAAGTCCACTTTGCCTGATGAACATGTGGTCTCATCCCTGTCTCCATCCTCACCACATGTGCTCATCACAGGTTCTCATCATGTCTATCCTGGTTCTTCACACCCTGCCATAGTTCCCACTTCTGTTCCTGATGACACACTTCGAGCATGTTGTGCACCAATAGTTCCAGTCATGCATCCCTCTTCTAAAGTGAGATGCAAACTAGATCTGAGTGAAAGTGATTTATCGTGTTCAAACAATCATCAGAAATCCTTGCTATCCCTTTGGATGCAGTGAATGAATCTGTACACGTTGATCATAATTACGTAAGCGTACGTGTATTGAAGAAGAACGGTGAGAAGAAAGAATATAAACCAAGAAGTAATATTTGAAAAGTTTTGGTGTAGCACGTGTTGGTGATTTGATACCAAAAAAGTAAAGCTTTTTCGAGAGGTGCAAAGGAAAACCAAGGCCTTGAAGAGATTGCAGAAAAAGTATGTGGGGAAGAAACATGTGTTTGAAGAACCTGCGCCTTGAATATGATCCACAATTTCTGCATCTTTCAAAAGGTATTTCCACGACAGCACTTCATCTTCTATCTCAGTTGCGGTGTGCAAAGAGGAAACTAAGAGGGAGACGATGGACAGTGCAAGAGAAAATCACATCTCTCACAGTATTGAAACACAGCCCAGCTACCTATCACCTCCTCAGGCAAATGCTTGTTCTTCTGTCAAAACGAACACTTGACAACTATGTTGAGTGCTGTGGGATAGATGCCTAAGTACTGAACTCATTAAAATAGATTGTAGCCAACATGAAGGAAAGTGATCGTTATTGTTCGTTAGTGTTTGATGAGAAGTCATTGAAAGAGCATTTATCGTATAGCACTAGTGAAGATAGGATTCTTGGTTACACAGATGTTGGGAGGAACAACTCAGTCTTCAGGCTTGCACCAAAGCTCACTGACGTTCACCTTGCACCAACTTCCAGTGACAGGATGAAAGTTTCAACAGCTGCACAGGTCATGAGTCACACAGTTGCAGCAACTTTGCACAGCTTTGTCAGTAGAGGTGAGAAATTATAAAATGTCTTAAGTTCAGTTTTTTCATGGTTGTCAAGCCAAGGTTTAGTCGTCTTGTGGTTTATCTGTGAAATTTTTATTATAGTAACAAATACTGTAAGCTTAAATTATTAAGATTCAAGAGATTTAGGATTTGAATGTGGTTAACTTATTGTTTGTTTGTTTAATTCAATTTAATTATTTTATTGTCCAGTAGACTACAGATTGTACTACAGCAATGGTACATGTAGCACAGGACTCGTCAAAGGTCTGTACACTCATACAATTCAATAGCACACAACACTTGCATTAACACAAGAGATAAAAGTCACAAACATAACACAAACCCCTAGGAGATTACAATTCACAAACTTAGGGTAGCCTATATACATGTGCAGTATGTGTATACATACATATATACATTCATACAATTCAATAGCATACAGCACTTACATTAGCACAAGAAATAAAAGTCACAAAACACAACCCATAGGAGATTTACACAAAACGTAAGAGATTTAGAACTCCTTAACCTAATTTTTAGGATTACAATTCACAAACTCAGGATATTTTTCCATCCATAAATTCCTTTATTGAATACAAATTAAAGTCCTGTAGCATGCCTTTCAGTTCTTTTTTAAATTCACCTAAGTTTTTTGCTGATTTGAAGTGAGCTGGAAGTTTGTTATATAAACATATTGCTGAGTATCTTGGACTGTTTGCAAAAGGTTTTGTTTGATGATGTAGTACATGAAGATGATTTTTTGTCCTGGTAGAGTAGTTATGTAAACTAGAGTTCTGTATTCCATCGAGTTGAGTATGTGCAAAAATAAGAATTTCGTGAATGTATAAAAACGGTACAGTTAAAATACCTAACTTTATAAAGAGAGGCTTACATGAAACATGATTTTTGGCATGCATTATTATACGGACCATTTTTTTTCTGTAAAATAAATATTTTGGAGGCATTTGTGGAGTTACCCCAAAATATGCCATACCTCAAGTGTGGTTCAACATAACCGTAGTAAATCATTTTGAGTGCATCCATATTAGTTTAGAGATTGTTCTTACAGCAAAAAGCATTGAGTTAATTTTTTGATAAATTAGTAATGTGAGGTTTCCAGTTAAGATTCTCATCTATATGTACACCTAGGATTTTTGTTGTGTTTGACTGAGTAATATTGTCATCATAGATACTTCTGGCCGTGGTGATTATTCTGTTTCAGTTTGAAGTGTAGCCATGTAGTTTTTTAATTGTTTAAAGGTAAATCATTTGTATTGAACTAGTCCAGGATGTCATTAGTCAGAATATAAATATTCTCAATCAGGCTAAAAGGGTTATCCCCATGTATAGATATACTTGTGTCATCAGCATATAAAACAACTTTTCCACTACTAACACTTTTTAATAAGCCATTTACGTAGGGTAATTTGTTTCTCTGCTATTCTTGTATGTTATCATATTTTAATGCAATTTTTATCTATTAATTTTTCCAGACAACTTGCCCATTGAAGCCACTGTTACAGCATCATTTGTAGCACATGTTGATGCTATTTTTGATAGTTTTAATGGGAGGGAACTCTACCCACAGTCAGGCAAGCCATTGCAGTATGCCCTGTCTAGCAACAGCTCTCACATTGAGTTCTGGCAGGAAGAGGCTAAAAGCAAAATTCATAATTGGGAATTTTGTTTTGATCCCTCAGCAGACAGAAGACTTGACCGAGTGAGGGAAACAAAACCTGCACCATGAAGGCCAGGTAAGCGCCACAGTTCTGTGTCACATCCACCCTCTCAGTGGGGCTGGATTACGTCTATTAATGCTGCAATCCATGTGTGGAACGTGCTGTCTGAAGCTGGCTTTCAGTATCTCCAACTTCGAAACCTTAAACAGGATGCCTTGGAGAATATGTTTGGGCAGTTCGGTCATATTGTGGGTCAAATTACAACCCAACATCATCTCAGTTCACAGCAGCACTTAAGACTGCAGTTAACAATTTGGCCTTCAAAGGCTACTCTGGTAAATGCCAAGCAGATGATGCTTCTGTGTTGAGTGATTTGCAAAGTTTTCTGTTAGGACATGAATCTTCCACAGATGATCAGGATACTTCAGGTGAAGTGGTAGAGTTTTGTGATAAGAGTTATGTTGGGCAGTGGCAGAAATCGTAAATGCAGTTCAGAGTTGAGAAGCATCTGTAATGCCTGCTGCCTATGTTGCTGGGTATGTTGCGCGAAAAATATTGAAGAAAGTCTCTTGTCATGAGTGTGGTAAGCTGTTGATGGGCAGTAAAGAAGACTTTTGTAATACCGCAATATCTTTTAAAGAATTTTCAGCTGCTTCCCATAAATTAACTTATCAATCACAGAATTTGGTTACAGTTGTTGCTCATTGTGAAATCAGTTTTGAGGAAATTATGTCTACTTGTTCACACTCAAACAATTTGCTGAGAACAATATCCAACCAACTTGCGAGCAAATGTGATTTTTTGTGTTTAAAAGACGGGGAATGCCAGAAGCATTTCGATGTTATTAAATGTATAATTTTGAAGAGTTTATGTGAAATTTTGGTTAGGTGGTGGTGTAAGAGGTTCAACAGAAACTTGATTTCTTTGAAAAAGAATTTGAAGCATTCAAAGAAAATGTCTATACTTAAACACCAGTAACCTTGTAAATTTTAATGTACAAATTTATGCTTTCTAAAAAAATTGTTATAAATGTTTGGTTTTGTGATTAGCAACAGTAAACATCACTAAATTTTTATTTAAACATAACTTATTTTAACTAAGTTACAGTATGTCTTATTTGTAAGCATCTCTGCATTTTTTTTTTCAAGAATTTAGAATTGTAGGATTGTAACAGACATGCAAAGTTTTTTTTGGGATAGACACTCATTTAATTTTAATGCTTTACAGATTTTAATTTTGTTTGTTTAATTAGCAAACACATACAGTTCTTATTTTTTGGTTTCCACTTCAACTATTGTATTTTTATGATGAAACTAATTGTAGCCGTGATGTGATGTTAAAAAAGAAATTTTTTGTACAAGAATATGATTTTCGTCGAGAGTGTATTACAACACACTAAGCCAGGTGGTGCCAACAGTTTGTGTTGAATTTAACTTATTTGAAGAAGAATATAGGTACTGTATTGTAAACAAAATTGTGATATGTTACATTTGCCATCTCTCCCCTTTTTCACCAACACATTAACTAGTTTTACTAAAGTAAGCCACCTTTAATTTTGCAGACTGAAAGGAGTTGGCGTTCCTTGCCTCAGAAGCCAGCGGCTGCCTTTTGCTTTATGAACGGGCCACAGGGTCACTGGGTGTCTGTTGCATTCGGAGTAGTCAGTTATGATATTTATATAAAAGCATCCAATTTTCACTGAAATTATAGTACCGTATTACAAAGGAGTCTATTATTTCTATAGATGTGCTTTGTAAAAGTACAAACATTCTTATAGAGTAACAGTGGCGTTCTGCTCAAGCCTCAAGAGCAGTGTTGTAGCATCGCTGCACTGCGCTCCCCACCACATCGCCGGTCATACCTAACATATAAAAACTGCATTTTGAAAATTAATTCAAGCACATAGGATGTCTCATGTGTGGTGGAGCCTATACAGAATGTGTAATAGTATTATCGTGACACTTTTTCATAATAACGTTAACAAAAACTGAGAACTTGAAAAGAATAGAGCTTTCCTTTAATATTTTTGTTGTATCATTTTATTAAGACATTTGCCTACTTACTCTAAAACTTGTATTTTTTTATAAATCTTATTTGTTTTGCTGCGGGAAAATCCATTGAATTTATTTGTTCTATATTAACATTCTATGTGTTATTCGATTGTTGTGTTGTTATCGTACCACAGTGTGAGAAATTTTTTTGTATTCATATCAAATGAAAGTTTTGATAAATTTTGTCTTGAGCAATCTGTTAAACACAGAAAAAAGGCACAATTATACTGAATTTGGGATGATTATAAGTAAAGTAATAAGAGGCACTGGTACAAATTATGTGTTTTAGTTTTAAAGAGCTGTGAATATGTAAGCTTTCAACTATTACTAGAACAATAATCACTTTTCCATTGTCATATTTGAGTGAGAATTTCTTGAATATTTGTGTTAACTAAATACAGTAAATTCAGTTGTACAATTTCTCTTCTTTCTGGTTTTTATGTGAGAGGTGAGGAAAGGTTGGCTGAAGGGGCCGAGGAGCCAATATAAGCATTGTACGTACAATTGAAAAAGCTGTGTTTTTTTGTAAACTTGAGCGGATTTTTTTTATATATTGGTCAGGTAAGTATGAGGAATGGTCATAAAAAGTCAGGGAAATAAGTTTGACTCAGACTGTAGGAACCCTGTCAGGGGTGCCACAGGGAATTGTGTTGGATTTCATATGGTTCACTATAAGGGTTACTGATATTCGGTTGGAGGTTATTGCTGATTATTGTCTGCTGTATTCAGGAGTGAGACAACAAGTTAGAGGAAGATATTGAGCAGATAAAGTTGTTGGCACATGAGAACAAAATAAGTATAAATGTTAGAAAAAAAAGTTGTGTGGTTTACCAGGAAGACGGTAAAGAGCAGGAAAGTCTACAGATGGGCAGGGCAGGAAATATTTGAGGCATCAGAGTATAAGAATCTGGGAGAGGGGGTCTGCATAAAAACCTTGGTTGGAGGAGCCACGTTCAGAAAGTGGTCTCAAAGAGTAGGAAAGTGCTAGGAATGATGAGCGGGCTACTGAGGGGAACTAGCTCCGAGGTGAAGGAGAAGGCTCAACACCAAGGTAGTATGTGCGAACACTGACCAGTCTCCCCAGCCGTGCATTCAGTAAATCACAAGTGCAACCCCCACATATACTCTCTCTGGAGCAAGGGGGCCACCCTGACAGCCAGCGCATCTCCACATAAAAAAAACTTATACCCTTAACCAGAATTTTCCTTAAAGACTTAAATTTTAATTAGCTTCATGTGAATTTACTCATTTTCAGTAATTTTAGACATATCGGGACAAATGCTTCCCAAACATTGTGTAAAATTATAATAATAATAATATTTTTTTTTAGCTTTACTCAAAATTCAATTAATAGATTTTGCGTGTCAGTGCAAGTGTTTTGTGTTCTTTTCAGCAAGATTTATTATACAATTATGCTACACACATAATCATACATTGTAAAACCATTGTACAAACATTTGTTACCATTTCATCTTCATGTAGGGAATTTTCGATTTCCCTTCCCCGACTTATGAGCAGCCCTCGCACTGGCCGGAGCGACGGAAGGAAGTTAATCTTCGTCTAGCAGGTCATTGGAACGGACGTGCCGCGGGCTCGGGGGACATCAACTCTTGCAACCAACCAGGTAGTTTCTATAGTGTGTTTAAATTAATATTCCGGAACCTTTCCTTTAATTTGTGCCCCAGAGCCATCATTCACGTGGAAGACTCGTCCCGCCACGCCTTAAGTTCAACATCTAATTTTTCACCGTGTGCTCAGGCACAGTTTTGCAGTATAAGCTAATGGGCGGCTAAAGGCCCATGACCGCGCTCGTGGAGTTCAAATCCATCTCACCATCACAGTTTTAAGTGCCAGTAAATACGTTCTCTTTTTGACTCAGATATATGTGAGTGTGATTTCTGTGATTTCCTCATACCCCGCTTCACGGGGGAACTTCAGGCTGGCGCCCTCAATCTGCCACCATCACACCAGGTTACACACTTTTGTGAACACTTACTGGATTATTTCAGTTCCTTATCGGTTATGCTATGAGATGCACACTGTAGTTTGTGTAAATTCAAATTATTTCAAATTTCCATGTGACACTTAGAGTACTACGTGGGTACAGTCTCTAATTACCCTTCACTTCACGACAGGCCATCACGGGATGGGGCGCGCCTCGATCCTACACCCGTTTCATCCACCCAAGAGTCTCGTGCTAACCCGAGTAAACTGGTTAGCTGGTGCCCAGAAAAACTATGCAATATCACAGCCTTAAATTCATTGCCATCACCACAACCAGTGATCTCGGCCACGTCACCTATTCTGAATATGCTGCAGCAGAGTGGGACTCCCGCGTTGAGTTGAAGGAACTAGAGAATGTACAAAGAAAAGCAGTCAGATGGGCAAAAGGGTAAGAAGAGAAGGCAGGGGCAGGTTGGGGACGACGAAGGTAATTTCAGGCCATCAGTGATGAGGGGCATGGGATGGAGCACATGGAAGGATAGGAGAAGGGTGGAAAGACTAGTGAAGATGTACAAGATAATGGGTGGTGAAGGGGGATGGAGTGTACCAGGTGAACATTTAGGAAAAGGTACATATAGATCGTTGAAAGATACAGCGGGTTTGGTTGAGAACGGAGGGGTACGGGGGCAACAGTCAATGATAGTTAGGACGGCCAGTGAGTTTAATTTGTTGCTGGAGAAGGTGGTATCATTGGGAATAGTGGGCAAGTTCAGGAAGGTTGTGGAGAGGATGGTGTAGCAGTGTTTGGATTATTGCAACTTGACGGTAGCCCAATAGCAAGCAATTATTATGTCTGTAGCTAGTAGCGTGCTGATCATTTCATTGCATTATTGTATCTGATTGTACTGCAGTTTTTGTTGTTTTTTGTGAGTTAGGTTTGAGAGATTTTTTGTATGGAAAATGAACAAATGTTAACTTGTTTTCTGTATTCTTCTTCAATAATACAGAAGTCACACAAGAAGTGGAAAAAAAAAACTTCAAAAGAATGATTACCTTCCATAAAGGTTATATGGAAATTGTATGTCATGCCGTAAAGCAGGGTGAATAGGTTCAAAATTAAAAACAAATTTCTCACTTGCTTACAGCATTTTACAAAGAATTCTTATGCAAAAAACGGTTTTTTGTAATCGGTATTAACATGCCAAGCTAACAAAAATATATTATGAACACAATTTTGTCTGAAGTTTTTTTATCCTATTTACTCTAGTGATCCTATTCACCCTTTGTCGCTTTCTATTCAAAATAAACTTGCCATAAAAGTATTTCAAGGTGATTTATTTCTCATTTTAAATTTTTTATTAGCTGTCGAGAATACGTAGGCCTAGTGCCTATAAACAACATGATAAAAGTGGTAAAAATTTGTGGGACTTTTGCTGCTTTATCGTGCAATTAGTAATTATTCTCTGTTTTCAATATTAACAGGGTAGTGCTAGATTTGTGGGATTTTTTTTTTGTAAATACTGATTTCACTACAAATAAATTTTTATTAGAATAGTACTGGTTTAGTGTTTTTGAGGCTGTCATTATTGTTTAATTAATATGTAGTGCAACATTACGGATGTGTTATTTCTGAAATCCTGAGAAAAGGAGCTGATGCCATATTACCATCGCATAAGTAATAGCCATATTTTGTGTGTTGGCTTGTTTAGTGGAAAATGTTTGACATTACATTTGAAAAGAGTGTATGATTTTAAAATTGAAAAGGAAAAATAAAAGTTATTATTTGTCTACATTGGATTTGGAATTAGGTCACAAGAGAAATGAAACACATGTGAGTAACAAAAAAAGCAATTGTCTCATAACACTTCTGCTATAGACAAAAATTAAATCACCATACAGACTGAGGGATTTGTATGGGCCTACAAGCTTTCCAATACCCTCTGCAAAGATGCAAGTCTATTTTTCCAGCAAAAGCACTTTTCAATTAACTTCATCTAAAATTACTCTTAAAATAGAATCATAATATGTAGTCTGACTCATGTAAGGATTCCAAATTTCGATATTTCTCTTCTCAGAAAGATGTCAACACCTTTACTACATTACCTGAGATAGACTATAACTGCATTCTGCGGATTGTAGTTAAAGTAGACGTAATTCGTTAATCTACTGTCCTTCACGCAGCAATTTCAGTTGCACGTTGGCTACTGGGTTGAGTAGACGTCTTTAAGTGGCGACAGGAGGTGTGGACACCTTCGTGTGTACAGCAGCGAAATTTTACTGTGTGTTCATAGTGATTACATATCGAGGTTGCAAGTACGAGTGCATCGGGGAACGCTAGTTCTTTGGACGTTTTCGAATTTGGAGTTATAACAGATAATTGGCCATTGCTTTTTGAATTTCTTTATTTTTGAATTTCTTTTAGATCACCATTGCTTTTTGAATTTCTTTTAGATCACTGTGTATTGTCATGTGAGGTAAGGTGTTCACAATGTATGACGGTAATAGAGTTGGCCGTCGACAGCGAAAGTTTTCGTTGTCAACTGTCAGTTAGGACACTTGTCGGTAAAGGTAATAAATTCAGAATCCTGCGATGAAACTATTTAAAATAATTTCGGAATGACACACGTTTTCGAAAAAGTAATTTGTCTATTTCAACTATTTGTATGATTATGTATTGTTTTCTAGTTTTGCCTTTTCCATGCAAAGGTTCATTTGCAGAATGTGTCATGTTTATTTATCTACCTTTATAGATTGGTGCTCCTTTGGACGAGAGGTGATGATTGAATGGTGCACGAATCAGACTGGGGTTAAATTGGGTAGGGTGGGCGTAACTGTAGAGATAGACGATGCCAAGTTCGGGAATAGGAAATTTAATAGAGGGCGAGTCGTTCAGGGTCAGTGGTTTTTGGCTGTATCGAGAAAAAGACTGATATGATTTTTCTCATTCCCATTGAAAATCGTACTAAGCAAACGCTGATGCGTGTGATTAAGGATTTCATACTGCCTGGAATGACAATTGTATATGATTGTTAGCGATAGTACAAATGTCTTTCAGAACAAGGGTTTGTTTACCTTTTGGTGAATCACTCGTTGAATTTCGTTGATCCCGACACAGGAGCTAACACCCAACGCATAGAATGTGTGTGGAGGGATGTTAGGCGCAATGTACCTCTGTACGGGCGTCGCAGTGAACATTTCGTCGGGTACCTGGCCGAACTTATGTTTCTACGCAGGTACCGCGACGAAACAGAACATATGCATCATTTTCTAATCGCCGCAAAGTAGTTGTATCCACCACCGAGTTGAGTAAGTACAAATATTTTGTGCAGAAGTTATTTCTGTAATACATTTCAGCTATTCCGTATACTGAGATTTTATAAAGTACACTTTTCCGGTACTCGTGCAAGTTTTTCCTTCTATTTACATAAAATTAATCGAAGATAGTGTATTTGTACCTCAAAATTTCTCTGATCTTCATAGCTCTCCCCACTATCGAACTGGTAGAATATAGGCTTAATTATTAATCGCGACTACTGTCTGTTATTATTTAATGAAATTAATCGTAAATAGTACTTTTTTGCAATTTTTTTGGTTAGTTTTCTCGCGAGTGGCTAAACTTTTTAATTACGAAATGCATTTTATTGAAAGAGATGCATATAGGTGTAGATATTGATATTTTTTGTACCCCTTCAAGCAAATATATGCATATGTGTGATGATTTTGATTTTATGTTTCAGACAACTAAATTAATATATATTCCCACTGTATGAATGATATTTCTGCTATGTGTTACTGCACATTGATATGATTTTTTTCAGCATGTTATAGCCCTTTGGCCATGGCCAATGTAAAGGGCTCCACATAACGAACATGAATAAAGCATTAAATAAAATAAGGTTATGTATACTAACCTAACCACCGAAAAAAAAATTCCCCAGTTAGAAAACAAGAATTTATCGTATACCGAAAATTATCAAACAAAAAAGGTAGCTTACCTTGGCAATAACTGCAGTTGTTGCACATCCATAACAAAGTGAAATCTGCAATGATGGTTCTTCCATAAACCCTGAACACAAATAAAATTCAATGAAGTTTTCCGAAATAAAAACACGAAAACGCATTATAAGATCAAACACACATCTATGACTTACCTGGTAAATTTACTTCGTGCCAGGATCATGGCATTCTAAAAAAAAAAAAAAAAAAAAAAAGTAAACTACGTATTACAGAATTTGTGTACTTTTTTTTTTTTATTTCGTCAACGAAACAAATTTTCAGTTTCCAATTCTTTCGAGACATTTATTAAGTAACGAATCTGAATAAATGGGTATCCTATGTCTAAACGATTTGCAAACTGGCACACAATAAACTTTTTTCCGAGTCATCACCTCTTCTCGATATTCGGCTACCTACTATAAATGTGGACGAAATAAAAGCACATCACTCTTCATAGGTTATTCAGGAAGAAAACTACAATTTAAAGATAATGACATATACTGATATATTCTCATAACTACTATCAAAATTTCACAATAAAGTGAACATTCCTTATAAAATGGCGGCCATGGTCTCTGGTTAATACATAGCAGACGTTCTGAGCCATGATTGGTTGAAAATAACGATTGTGCTGGGCCCTAGTACAAGGGACCCTTATTATATTCCGCTTCAAATCGTCCATAAGAACTTTACCCCGTCACACCTCCCTGACAAAACGATAAAAGAGAAATATGGTACCTTACAGTATTATTTATTCTCATTGGGCATACCGCGACCATGCTGCCACACGCTCCATCTCCATTTTAAGAAAAAGGTTTTGCAACCACACGAAAATAGCGCAAATTCTAGTGGTCAACAGAAGATCTACATAGTCCAAGATCGGCCTGGTGGGTTGTTCAAATCTTAGCAAGGTATTTAAATTTATAAAACAAAGGCGATGTTTTTAACCGCGCAGCTTACAGCAATTTTTACAGTCAAATTTATTTTTATATTTGTACCAGAAATATTTTTTTTTACTTTGGATAAATTGTGAATAAATTTTGCACTAATAACATACTTTTACCTCTCATAGTGTTTGCATAATTGTTCATAAAAATTTGCATGTAATTACGATTTTATGTGCGACACTAAAATCAACTGACACACCAAACAAAATATTCACAGTGAATAAAAATGTTGCAAGCTATGAGTTAACATACATAAAATGTATAATAATTTTGTATTTAAATGGAATGCTTAAATTAATATAAAAATTTAAAAATAAAAAAATTGAAATAAAATGTTTCCTTGTTCTTATAATATAACACAAAAGAATTGAACATTTTTGTATTTTTAACATATGTCAACATTTAGCCTGCAACATTGTTACACACTGAATCATTTTTATTTCTGCAGGCCTATGGCAGTTGGTTTCAGTGTTTACAGAAAACCGTAGTAACTTGCAAATTCAC
The DNA here is from genome assembly GCA_003012365.1 of Medauroidea extradentata. NCBI lineage: Eukaryota > Metazoa > Arthropoda > Insecta > Phasmatodea > Phasmatidae > Medauroidea > Medauroidea extradentata. The sequence continues at coordinate 14,867 of PNEQ01008155.1, forward strand.
AGCACTTAAGAGACATTGCACAAAAAATTAGATAAAAACTCAGCCACGGAGCTAGTCCCGCGGGAAAAATGCAAACTACTGCTGTGTTGTCCTTGACCACCGCACGTAAATGGGCCATAATACTATGTAACAGGCAGATGGCTCAGTTTACGTCGCACTACGTTTCCACTGATCGTGAGCCATGAACTAATGTCGGGCACAGTACATTGCCCATCCTTGTGTTGTGTCCATCAACTACTAGCGACACTCTTCTTCCACTTACCGGAGGACTATTTGTTGTGGTCGAATAGTAAAGGCGGATTTCCACGATGCCTTTATCCAAGCGTCATGAGGCAAGCCTCAAGACGCACTGGGATGCATTCGCTGAGGCAAGCGCTTTTTCCGAGAGATATCGAGAGGCACAGTGACGCACGTGCAACCCATCGCTAGTGGGTTTCACTTGCCGTTTGGCGTGCGTCTTGTGTAGAATTGCCTCGTGGTCATATGTGTCAGTGTATGTTGTGTTTAGAATTGTACTCAGTTTTTAGTTGTTTTACCTATATAAATAATATGGAATCAAGATGTGAGCCTAACATTTATTGAAGACTACCATAGGCTTTCTCAACTTTGGAACTTCAGCGACAAGAATTATAAGAACAAAGTGATGAGAAGTGACGCATTGCGGGAGTTGACCACAAAATATAATTGTTCGCCAAAAGTAGTGCTTGCCAAAATAAAAAATCTGCGGTCCTGTTTCCACAAAGAACATTCCAAAGTGACATCGAGTAAGAAGAAAAGTGGATCTACTGCAAGCGATGTTTATGTTTCAAGCTGGTTTGGGTACAAACCATTGTTATTCATTTAGGATTGATTAACGCGAGGAGGTATGGACACATTAGAAATACCGTCTACTAAAGAGCTAAGATGTGATAGTTATACTTTAATCAAAATTTGACACTAGCGCACAATGACATATAAGAATACATTTATAAAAAAAACTTAGATAATTCAGGGTCTCCACACGCAAAAAGAAATTTTCCTATTCAAAACAATAATGCACAACCTTTTGTACATTCTACAAATGTTGGTCTTGCCATGGTACTCGACCTTCCTCGCCCATGAAGTAATCTACAAAGGAATCCCAAATATCACTCGCAGTTTGTGCAGGTTGTCGTGGCACCCTCGGAATAGGAACCATACCAGTATCATGAACAACCACCTGACTCCGTGTGCCTTATACAAATTCACCTACCTCAGTGTTTTCAAAATCTGAACAACCTGGTGGAGTGTCTCCGCGACTCCTTATTTCTCCTTAAACAACTATGGAGGTACACACATGCTAATGTAACAAGCTCCGCTGTTGCTAGTTGTACACAAATTGGTTTACTAATACTTTGAATACAGATGCCGTAACTCCAAAAAACGTTTTCAACAACATGTCTCATCCTAGAGTGTCTGTAGTTGTATTCTCTTTTCAGTTCACCTTTCCATAGTTCGCCTGGGAATGGATTCATGAAGTTTATAGATAACGCGGAGGCTTCATCAACAACAAACACATACTGTACGGCGTCTCCTTCGGTGCCTAGTGTTGAAGGTTGGGGAAATATACTTCCCTTCTATTTGGTAATGTGTAGAAAGAACACTATTGCTGAACAGCCCCATCTGACAGTTTTCCTTGGCAACTTACATGTGCATACATAAACCTATATTTTGCATCAATGGATGCAAGTAAAATTATACTAAAAGTTCCCTTATAGTTAAAGAACTCGCTTCCACACTTAAGTGGGTTTTGAAGTAGTACACGTTTGCCATCCCACGGTCCCAAACAATGCGGGTAGTTCCATATTGTTTGGTAATCACTTGCAATCCTTTCCCATTCTTCTTCTGAACATGGTAACTGGAAAAGAGAGCAGGCAGTCTACTTTAGAACATTAAAGAGGTTGTTCTACAGTAACACAGAATAACATTTGATTGATGATAATTTATAGAATGTGTTTTAACAGCAGTCATGAGGTTAGAGTAAAGAGTTGTTAAGTTCAAGTGATGCAATTTTGAAATATTCAGATTGAAACTGAGGCTAAAAGTAATTAATTAAAATACAAAATTATGTTATTAATTTTTCTGTACCATTGCAATGAACCTATTGCATTCAATTTGTGGACGCAGTGTAGGAGCACCATCATGATATTGACATGGTTTTTTTTTCTCGAATCTCACTACGTACAGCAGATAATTCATTATTTTAAACTTTTAAAACACACATTTATTAAATTGTTAAAACTGTAAAAACAAATCTAAAAAAACCATTGTAAATATTTCACACATTGTGTATAGAACAGTAGCAATTTAATTTTTAATCCTACTTTTTCTTTTACTATGTAGCTACTCACATATGTAATTTTAGGAGAGGAGAGTAATGGGCATGGCTGAACACTCGCTCCCGAAAGTCGACAACTTTTTTTTTCGCGTGTAATAAAGCTGTATACGTCTTTCATTTGTGTAATAGTGACCTACTCAGTTTGAACATTCTCTCCTTTTCCCGGCCTTTGCCTAAGATTTAACTCATGTTACAGATAAGTATTCAATAATTTGTAGGTCGCATTCTCAGCATTACCCATATTTATAAAACATTTCAATATTTGGTAACATTTCATTTTAACATAATCATTATTATCATCATGAAGATATATGCTGTACAGATGATGCTATAAAGGAAAGTGTACTAAGTACACAACAATTAAACGAATTAACATAACTCGCCAGTCCAGCAAACCAAGTCACTTCTCCAACAACAGCTGTTACATGTGACCCTTCTATCTCATCTGGAAAAGTGAGATAAAACGTCGCATAAACGATACTACTACAGGAGAGGCGTGCAACTTCACGAATGAAGTGAAAAAAATATGAAGAATAGAGACGAGATAACTATTTTCGGCGAGTACTTAGCCGGTAGAATACGTGATCCCAAAAACAATTACTTGCTTAACATCATATTTCAAACACATTATTTGACATAGAGATGCAGCAATATTGTGCACAACAACAATCGAGCAGTTTGGTTGGATATGTCATTCCCCACATCATTGTGCATGTCCAGCAGTACCGCCTCTCACTCTGGCCCTCTTATCAGTCAACATTGCTGGTGATTACTGCCCAAGTCCCGATGCAAGTTTCCAGTATCTCAACTAGTGTTGTTTCACAAGAAGGATTTTATAACTATTAAGATACTGGCTAGTATCACAATAACACTTTTTTACTTGTATACCTTATTATTTATTCACAAATGTTTCATTATCCTAATAGATATATGAATGACTGTGCAATGTAATTGAACGTAAAATAATGCAATACGTTTGTTAACATCATATGCTATTTGTGTCGGTATTTACTTGAAGTATGGGGTTGTATTGAATTATTAGTACCACTCTTATCAAACTCATTTGTTGTAGCATACATAAACTCAAGAAATATATATTTATTCTATTTGTTTGATTTTACTTTAACAACCAAGGGCTAAGTCTGACAGAAAATATGTACTTAACTTCACATACTTTCTCACTACTGATATCAAGTCCCTGCAAACCTATGGAACAATGCGAGATATAGCTGCTAACGGTATCTTAAATGTGTACATCAAGCTATGATAAGAATCACCCGTTGCTACAAATCTCAATGTAACTGTCAACCTTGTACTACTCGGAATACTGTTCTTCAGGTTTGTCTTGTTTGCTGATTAAGGGAGGCGACCATTTGTAATAAAATTTCAAAGTTTGATTATGTCACAGGAGTAAAATTCCTATATAAGAAGTCATTCTTCAATGCCATTAACACTGCGTTGCTTCAAAATCTCAAACAACCAAAACTGTTTCCATTTGTTCTGTTTTCAACTAGGTACTACGTACGCCATACAAACACCAACTACCACTTCTTCCCCCGACATATCGGCAACTAAAGGTCGAAAGCATGCGCCAACATCGTGATCGCATAAACAGAGAGACGCACGTTTTCATTTGTTGTAGCCTGTTTACGTTTCATAAAGTAAATTAGGTTTTTAAATGGCATTCAAACAATCATACTTATTATCAGCACCAGCAGAGTGGAGTCCCTATATTAAAGTAGGTGCGTTGCACGAAATGGAGAAGGTGCAGAGAAGGGCAGCATGATTGGTATAGGGCAGTATGATTTATTGCATCTGCATATTTTTTCTGTGCATAATGGTTAAAATATATTGGACAAGCTATAGATGGAGAAGGCAAGGAATGGTTGGGTGGGGGAACTCACTTAAATACAGAGAAGATTATATGGGATTGTCATAATGTATAGGGTGGTTAGGTGAAGTTGAGATGCCATCTACTTAACGGCAACCACATAAGAGTGCAAGTAATAGTGGTAAGGTTTAGAGTTTGTTGAGGAGAATAGAGTGGGGGGAGGCATACTGTGTTTGTAAGGTCAGTGATGGAGTAGAATTTACTGAGGGAGGATTTGGTAATTGTGGGAAAAGTTAAGAGGGATGAGATAGATAGTTGAGATGGACAGTTGAGATGGAAGTCAGGAAAATGAGAGTATACTTACTTCCTTGGCTGGATAAAGTCTTTTCCAAATGTATGACGTAGGATTAAGTGCATTTAATTGAAATAGGTAAACATCAATAACATATAGTAAAATTCTTAAAAAAATATATTCATAATATAAAAAATTTGTAGCTACCAATTAAAATAGTGAATGGTAACTAGATATATGAAACAGGTCATGTTTATAAAACAACAGATTTGACCATATTTTCGTCAGTTCATAATGATTAAATTGAGGGCATTATCAACATAGTGACTTTTATTGTGTAAACTTCATATTATATATATACACTCATGTTAACGTATCTCTACCATGTTTTCAATTGCGTGTTTCAGGCGGTCAAAATGGATTGCCGCTATTTCAAAAGTCTCGCGCGGAATTATATACCTGAGTGACATTGAAGAAGAACAGGTATACAGCACTAAGTTTATATGTGTCAATCATTTTTTGCCTTCTGACTTTGTCAACGATGAGAAGAAAAGGTTGAACCGCCATGCAGTACCATCAATTTTGATTCTCTGAACACAACTGTTTCTTCCCCTAATGTGACAAGAGGGCAATTATTTGCCTTCACTGGCTCACCAAACAACATTGTCACCATATTCCCCGCATATATTACCTGTTCATAAAGTATACGCTCGGTCTGAAAATGAGGGAACTAATTTTGTGTGTGCATCTGTAGATTCTGTTTTGAACACTAGTAATTTTTCACCTGAGCTTTCATCCACACCCAAATGTCCTCCAAAAGAATGGTTTAGACTGAACATGGTTGACATCGGTTTATGTTCCACTAGCACAGATGACTCAGAAACACTTGCAGAGAGTTTGTGCGATGTAAGTGTAAAGTCATCTCAGAAATCTATGTCTGGTGAAGGAAAAAAATAGTAAACTTCTAAAGAGTTATGGTGTTTTAAAAGTGTCTACACAGACCCCAAGGATACAAAAAAAATGTTCATGCAAGTTTAAGGAGGAATAAAATTTTTAAAAATAATTCGCAGAAATCTGCGGAAACAGAAGATGACATTTCAACAACAATTGACTCTGCAAAAGAGTTGTTCAAGGAACTCAGTGAGATGTCACCAGCAGCATGTCACCTTCTTATGTCCCAATTGCATTGTCGAAATCGAAAACCTCAAGGAAGAAGGTGGACAATTGATGAGAAACTTTGACCATTACAATATACAAGAGGAATCCCATGTGTTACTCTATTCTCAGGGAGATTCTGATTCCGCCCACAAAAAGGTCACTGTAAACTGTGTTAAACGCACTTCCATTCAAGTGTGGCATTGACATCAAAATAATGGATGTTTTCAAACAAATTATTCCATGTTGTCCTGAAGCTGACCGTTTATGCATCCTAATGTTTGATGAATTGTCAGTGTGTGAACATGTTCAATATTGGCCAAGAGAAGATAAAATTCTTTGTCTTGTTGACAATGGGATCTCAAGATATGGTGATTTGAAAAACTATGTGATGGCTTTCATAGTTCGTGGTTTGAGGAAGAAATGGAAGCAGTCTGTTGCATGCTACTTCGCTGATAGTGGTATGAAGGGAAAGGACCCGAAAAATGCTATTCAAGATGTACTTGCCTCCCTTTTTGCAATTAGTTTGAAGGTTGTGAGCACTACCTGTGACATAGGTACAAAACATGTAGCAGCATCTAAATAGCTTGGTTCTATGGAGTAAACCTGCCGACAACGAATCAGTACAGTTATTTGACATATTTTTTTTATCACACATGATATGTTTCACTACTGCCAAGAAGTTTCACCTACTTCATAATTTTTAAAATTTTTGATATATTACACCTAACACATCAAAATAGTAGTAATAATGAATTAGATTTATGTGTGAAAAATGATAATCATAGTATGTTTTTTTAATAAATGTAGACTTTTTTATTGTGTCTCATTTAAAAATACTTTTCATTTTTTTAGAAACTATTACGTGTATCAAAGATATGTTTACACATGAAAATAATAATACAAAACTGCGAAGTTATAAAATCTTGTAAAGGGTCAGTCATGCCGAAGAAACGGCCATGTGTTCCTAAATCTGTAGAAAACTATTTACTATACGTATTTAGCTGCTATTTTATTTTTAAAAAAATGCTAGCAAAACACAGAAAAGAGTGCAAGGAAAAAAATGGTCAGCCATCCAGACGAGAGAGAAATAGAGCAGTAAGGTCTAAAACGTGTTCTCATTCTCCCCACAAAAGTAAACACTACCAAATCCTTCAAAAAAAATATCTTATTGAAAATGACTGACGACGATGTTTACCGCACTGTAACGAAAGATGCACTCATTCTAGAATTTGGCCAACACATGTATGAGAAATTGTGTCACGAGTCAAATCACTTTCGTCTCATTGCAGACAGGCTAAGAGAATTGGGCAGGTTTCTAAAAATCGCTATAGGTAATGGATCCTTCAATTAATAAGCTGGAAGATCTTTTGAGCCCAAGAAAATATAAAATAACCAAAGCATCTGTAAGAGAAGTCGCCGGTTTTGATGAAACCAAAAACTGGTTCAATATGCCATTACTTGCACTCAAGATAGTGATGAGCATTAAGAAATGTGTAATGATTAAGAAAGGATTTCTCATGGAAATGAATGGTCGTAATGAAGATATTCAGAAATTTGAGGATTTTTTAGCTGTGTTTGACTTTCAGTGGACAGGTGAAAGGTCAATAAGGCGCACAGAACACTGGAAGTACACAAGTGGAATAAGCCCAAAATAGTTCCCTCAGCACATGATATTTCGCAGCTTAACAAATATGTTTTAAGTAAGGATAAGGATATTTCACTTGAGCTAATGAAATCACCAACAAAAGACAATTTTACACAGCTCTGTGAAATCACGCTTTGCCGAACAATGGTGCTGAATCGTCGACGAGTGGGTGAAATTCATTTCATGAAGCTCTCAAACTTCCAGAAAGCTCCTGATTGTGACAGGATTGACACCTTCCAGATGCTCATACAGACAGAAATAATTTTTGTTGCAGACCATGAAAAGGGTCGAAACTAAGGGGAAGAAAGGCAGAAAAGTGCCTGTTATATTGACAAAGGACTTACTATGTGCAATAAACTTGCTGATCGGAAAACGAAACCAGTGTGGAGATTCAGAAGAAAATCACTTCCTTTTCCCTTCTTTGAACCACCAATGTGGGTACCATCGGGCCGATGCAGTTTTGCGTAAAATCGCATCAATTTGTGATGCGAAAATCCCATAATCGCTTACATCAACAAAAATTAAGGTAACATGTTGCAACAATGAGTAAACTGCTCAACTTAAAAGAACATGAATTAGATGTTCTGGCAAAATTCATGGGGCACGATATAAGGGTTCATCGAGAATATTATCGCCTTGCAGAGGACACAATGGACTTGGCCAAAATTGGAAAGCTGGTAATAAACATAGAGGCAGGAAATTTGCAGTCAATTAGATATAAATTTTAGACGAAATTGATATCAATGGTCATGTCTCTGGAGAAGATGATTTTGATATTGATGCTGAGTTAACTGAAGAATCTCCACTTCCACACAAGACAAGCCCTGAACTGCCAAATTTAAATCAATTGCGTGTAACTCATTACAGTTCTATGAAGAAGAGAACAATGAATGGAAGAAGGATGTAGAAACAGAATGAATTAAAATTGATCAGACATAATTTTAAAGGGTTTATTCAACTGAAGAAACTTCCAGGGAAGAAAGATGCTACCCATTATTTACTCAATTATTCAAACGAAATTAAAGATCGGTCGTGGAAAGAAATTAATTTTTGTATTTACAATACTATTCAGAAATCAAAGCGACGCAAGTGATATTTTGCGATTTTGTCATAATATTCAGTCTGAAATGTTAAATTAGTGAAGGACCTACATAAAATTTTAAAACTACTAAAATTGACTACATTAACATGCCACACAAAATGTATAAAATTGACAAGTGTTATTAATAATACATCCAAGATATACCATTTCCATTTGTATGAATATACTGACACTAGCAGTCTCCCGCGGCTTTGCTCGCGAGTATTATTCGTAACTGATAATATTTACTTTAATTTAAAAACCTCTTTGTACACAAGGTTGGTACTTCAGTCACCAAGTGTTAGAATGTCCAAACGGCTAGTTAAAGTAATTCTGCAGCAGGATAAGTAGCTATAGCTGTCCACGCGAAAAGCAGTCTTAAGTTTGTCCCTGCCACTAACAGCGACTCCGCCTGGGCCTTATTTATAGCCGTGCCTTTTTGACGATGTGGGGTAGTTACAGACTCTTAAGGTAAGAGGTTATTCGAATGAGAAACATCTGTTTACCCTGTGCACAACCATTGGTGACGGTGCACTCAATTATATATTTTCAAAATATTCACATTAACTTTATTGACATTACAAAGTTTCAGTGGGTAAAGGTTTCGCGGAAACGTATTTGGTGCCCAAAACCTGAGATTAGGGAGGTAATATATCGTCGGTTTACTGCCAAAAGTGACAAAGTCAAAATGAGATAATATTATAAAAATGCTAGGAATATGTATATGTTGTTCACGAACAATTGCCCAAGTTTAAAGTCTATTCGTCTTTTCGTACTGTTGTGCCACAGTGTAGTAACATACCAAATTTTTGTTAATATCTACAATTTAATACTGTTTTTAAACGAATAAGGATTTATTATATTTATGGCAGTATACCGACGATATGTCAGCTGATATTGTAGAGGAACCTAAGTGGAAAGCGAACTGCAATTTTACCCCTTTAAAAGACTACATGTAAATTGCACTAATTCAAACTGCCTTGTAGTTTTTGTGTGTCAGAATTGAACGTTTGCACGTAGCTTTTAATGGAATTAGAGCCCAGAACCTCCCAGAAATAAAGACCTGAGTAACAAACAACTGCGTCACGTAACGTCGAAATAATTCATGAAAATAAAATTTATAATAATAAATAAAATATATGTGTCCTGTGCTCATAGAGGTTGTACAACACCACGTCTCGATAGGTTACTGTAGAGTGAAACTCCTGAATAGGTTGTTTCTCGCTGCTCGTTCCTGCTTTTCGGATCGTCTGCCTTAAAAATTGACCAACTTAGTTTTATTCTTAATAATCACGATTCTTATAAAGAAAAAAAATCATACTTATTTTATAAAAACATTTTCCCTTAAGCATCACTCTGACGCGAACAACACCTCAATATCGCTACTGGTTAGATAGATATCGTGGGTTGATGGAAAACAAATTTTGTGCTTTTTCACCCTTTTGGGTGTCGAATTTTGAAATATTTTAAATTTACATCTTAGACATTTGTATAAGTATCCAACTGAAGTGTAAATCACATCGCTAGCCCGTTCAGTCGAATCA
>PNEQ01008156.1:0-24774 GCA_003012365.1 Medauroidea extradentata
CTACATGTCAGTGAATCCGCGAATTATTCCCGTATCTAGTTATCACTAGATCACAGAATATTTAGACATACAGAAGTGAAATAGTCGGCAGGAAGGCGAACTCAGTCACACACGCCAGCAAAATGGCTTCCCTGGCCAGCAACATGGCGGAAACACCTACTGCCAATCAGCGTGAGGCAGCTGCTCTGCTAGTCGGCAGTCAGGCCAATAGGAAACCTGTAGTGACATGCAGGAGCCAAACATACACGGGGCTGGCATCAACAGCCTCGGGCAGCCAATAAGCGGCCAAGTTCGCCTATATCAAACGAGCCGCCACGTCATTTCACGTCTGTATTACTATTTAGTCTGTGACTAGATAGTGAACTTTCACGAATTCAACTACCTGCATGCTGGAATCCATTGTCCTGTGCATACTGAACTCCTGTCTATTTGTTCATTGTCTGTTGTTCCACTGAGTAGCAGCTAGTGGACAAATGGTCGGGGCTTGAGTATGCATAGGATATTTGATTCTAACATGCAGGTCATTGAATTCGTGAAATTTCACCGTCTCTAGTTACCACCCGAAGACTTCTACCAGCGCTACTGACGGCGAAATTTGTAATTTGTAAAACTCGCCCGTGAGAACTTATTTCATCTTCTTTTATGCTTGTAGTCGAATGAACCTCAGTTCCAGTAATGTAAGTTCCGTTACATGTTGGAAAGAAGGGTGAGTTTGGCGAAGGGAAAAATTAAGTCGCAAGTTGCACTAATAAAACCAAATAAAATACGAAGTCATAGTAAAATTAAATCTAAATTTTACTAGGCGCGTGGAGGAACTCGGGTTCGATCCCCAGCTCCAGCCATTCCGATTTCGAGTTTCCATGGTTTCCCGAAGTCGCTCCAGGCGAATTCTAGGATGGTTACTTAAGAGGGCGTGGTACATAATTCAACGCTAAAAACATTCATCTATAACTGTAGGTTTCTTGAAGCCAGTTTGCGAAAATTAAACAATAGCAATCCTAGACAATAGTTTTAACCAACGTTTTAAACAAAATTGTTTCCAGTGTTAAGAACTTCTGAGGCACAATATCTGACGCCGGAATCTCGTGTATTTAACTGTGGCGCAAGGGATCACGCGTAACGAATTAGTAACTCTGGATAAATATTTACTCATAAAGTTGGCAAATACCATCGTCTAGGATTGTCATTGAGTATTTTATCCATATTGGCTTCGAAAAAAGCGTAGAAATCAATTGAAGTTTTCAGCGCTTATTTATCTACCACATAGTCTTAACAAAGGACATGGCCGACTCCTCTCCCAGCTGCTGTCATTGTACCAAGTTATGTATCCTTCTATAATGACCTCGCTGTTGACGAGACGTAAAGCACCCTTACATTACCTTAATTAGGCGTGGTAAAGAGAGAAGTCATTTAACTTAATTTTAAAGTATAAACAAAAAACAAATTTTGGCTTTCAAATTATCAACTTCACGTAACTTAAAATTCAGGAAAGCTCCGCAGTTGTTTAGTTGCACATATCTTACAGACACCAGCGCTCAAGCGGCAGTAGAATGAACCTTTGTTCCGGAAGTGTTCCCAGCTGAAATTTAGGATGTGCAGTGCTGGCATCACTGCTATAACTATATCAAGCTGTACGTCCGCCGAGAACACATAGGTATCTCGCTGGCCAGAGTTACGATTCACAGGCTTACGTGTTTATCTGTTCACCGGCAACCGCGCGTTTAATTCGGCACCACCCCCACTTCCCCGTTACTTCGTCCTCTCACATAAGTCTGCTGCCCTATACATCGTGACACAGAATATTTAGGAATGCAGAAGTGAAATAGTCGGTAGGCCAGCGAACTCAGTCACACACGCCAGCAAAATGGCTTCCCTGGCCAGCAACATGGCAGAAACACCTACTGCCAATTAGCGCGAGGCAGCTGCTCTGATAATCGGCAGCCAGGCCAATAGGCAACCTGCAGTAACATGCAGGAACCAAACATACACGGGGCTGGCATCAACAGTCTCGGGCAGCCAATAAGCGGCGAAGTTCGCCAATATCAAACAAGCCGCCACGTCATTTTACGTCTGTATTACTATTTAGTCTGTGATCGTGACGTGTCCCATCGCCGGCAGTGTTGCCAGATGGCAAAAAATTTCCCATTTTTCGGAAATTTTCTGTAGTCGGTGGGAAAAATGACAAAACTGTCAAATAACGGGAATTCTTGACATTCCTTATTTCTTACTAAAAGTATTGCGTTGCATAGTCAAAAACATTTAATTTGCTAAGTACACATTACATCATTTCAATAATCCAATACTGCACATTCTCTTTTATTAGCTTTCACGAGCTGTGTGATAAGCTTGGCAACAGATCAGCCACTATAAAAAAAGGTATTAATGTAAGCAATCGTGACTTGAAACCTATCCTTTGAAGAAAGTTAAAATGTTAAAATGCCGACCGTCCAGTCCAATAACTCTAGTGCTGTCTAAAGCAAAGCAATGCAGACGATGCAATAAGCAAACAACGCATAAACATGGTTCCGCAAACCAATGGTTCTCCCGATATGACACATTACATGCTACGACAGGAACGCTATGACATCAATGTTCCCGAGGATCAACGTCAAAATGCTGCACTTGTGGATGAAGACATTACAAGTGTTCGAAATGGGCGCGGTTCATGTGAACGCAAGCTTCAGCACGTCTTCAAAAAAAAAATTCATTGTGTATATGGTTTTCTTTATTAAATCATTAGTTTATAAAGTTACAAAGGTAATCTTTGTAATACCACAAAGGAATTCTTTGTACCCTATGTACCGACAATTTCTGCACTGTAATTTTTTTTTTTTTTGTTAAATATGACAAGGCACTTATTTGTAGTTGTACAAACTTTTTTAAATGGCGACAAATTTTCCTCGTAAATTTATTATTTTATAATGTTAAAAGGAATTTGTTTGCAAAAATGACTTAGAGAAAATGTGTAGTCTACCAGTCATAGGTTCGCCGGAAATTAATTATGCAGAGATTTCAACCTCTGGAATGCACTTTTCTGGAACAAAGTGAATGTTTATATTAATTTGATGCTTTTAAAGAAAGAATTATTACTGAACTGTATATTGAATGCATACAAATAAATTTATACTAAGCAATACAGAAGGCAAAGTAGTATAGGGGTAAGACGCATAGATACAAAGCTTGGGGAGAGTGGTTCGAAACTTAGGGCCTCCAAAATGTTTTATTTGTTTTCAAAATAATTACATGCAAACGTCCTTTATTAAAAAGTTATTTGATTAATAAGTTCAGTGTTATATATGAAGTACAATAAGCATTAAAAATTTGTTTTCCTTGAAACTACATCTACAAGGCTATTCCTTGTAATTTTACAAACACATACTTAAGGAATTTCTTTGGCAACTGGGTTTCCAAAGAGTTTCTTTGGAAAAGTACAATAAGTTTTTTACAGTGTTCGCATCGATGCCCGTACACGTTCCAAATTCCAGGTGTGTTCCGAATGCAGTGGCGACCATCCACAATGCGTTCGTGTAGTTCCTGGACTCTATCAACAGGGCTTGGCATACACCAAAGCTTTTAAATATCCCCACAAAAAAGTGTGCAACATCGCCATGCTTGCACGCGTCCATACCTCGTACCTAGAATATTGTCATTTTCCAGACCTAAGTACATTAGCATTATTTGCTTGTTTCTTCATTCTCGACACACCCCTTACCTTCGTAGGCCTACCTATAATAAAAAAAAAACATTCTGTGTAATATAAATACGTTCATATATGTACAGGATGTTCAGAGACGGCCAAATAATAAGTACGGCACACCAATACAGGCCTAAATTGGAGACGAAACTGTTATTGGCACAATGTTGTACGACATTTTTCATGCACAATGTGGCAACACTGCACGGAGTAAGTCTTCTCTTGCGTTACTCAGGTAACATTCTATTCCTGTTCTGACCGTCATATTATGGACGGAGGTTCAAATCCCGAGCACTCCAAACATGGTTCTTCGTTTACTCGACGTAACATAGTAAAATAATACCTGGACGTGGAGCGCAGTGCAGTGTTGCCACATTGTGCATGTAAACTGCAGTCGTACAACATTTTGTCATTGATGTTTCCGTCTCCAATTTTGCCCAGCATTTTCGTGGTGTGCTTATTATGCAGTTGTTTCTGGACAACCTATATATATGTATGTGTGTGTGTATGTAAGGGTTAGCTATGGTGAACGAAGTATATGTATGCCTATATGAGTCCCTGAGTATATCTGCATGGTTGTCGGACGCTCGGCAACAGTAGTTTGTGTGTGTGGTCAGCCCCCTTGCCCAGCGTCTCTCCCGCCTTGTCGTCGTCCCCCCTCCCTTGCCGTGTCATCGGATCGGTGGCGGGACAGTTGGTAACCAGCCACGAGTGTCATGACGAGTTCGGGAGAGGCGGCACTCGCGATATGGCTCTTGTCTTGTAAGACATATTAAATGGGTGTGAACCGAACACGATTTGTTCATCTCTGTAGTTAGGGTGACCTAGCTATCCCGACCAATGCAGTGCCGAGCGCGACGGGGACTGCAGGCACGTACGACCGCGTGATCGGCGAGTTTATGCTCTATCGTTGCTCCAAACAGTCCCATATATATACATATATATATATATATATATATATATATATATATATATATATATATATATATATATATATATATATATATATATATATATAATGGAAAAGAACGGGAAATTTTGGTCAAATTGAAAGAAATTCGACCGTTTCATATTTGGCACCATTGATCGCGGCGTGCTAGGCTGCGTATACGTGTACGAAGATCACTATATAGGCTAGGCGGTTTGCGATATCGTGAGCGTTTTTCAAAACCATCTAGTCTATAGAGTATTAATTTAAAAAGTACGGAATCGCGGCTGAGCGGTCAGACCTCTCGCCTTCCACTTAGGCGATCCGGGGTCGATCCCCGGTGGGGTCAGTCTTAGGATTTTCGCATGTGGTAATCGTACCGGACGACGCCATTGGTCGGCGGGTTTTCTCGGGGATTTCCCGTTTCCCCGCCTCTTCATTCCATCGTCCGGTACGATTCCCACACGCGAAAATCCGGGAACCGAACCCGCTGGGAATGGAAGCCGGATCGCCTAAGTTGAAGGCGACATTCGCAGGCAGAACCCCACGACGATGAGCGTTAATGGCGTTGGACCCGTAAAATTTATTTTTTTTAAATATTTGTACCAAACACCGTTCAACTTTTGCACATCAGATAACACGACATTTCCTCAAATAGAAAAAATTCAGGCCCCATAGTTTTTGTAAAATCAATCATCAAAGTCACGAAATGGCCAATACGATGCAGCCAAAATAAAAAAAAAATTAACTAATAATTTCAAAATTACGGGAACTGAAAGTCAGTGTATGAATGCATTTCACGACATGTTTGACAAAAGTTAGTTTTGAATATTTCTGTAGTAGCGGAAAGTCAAAGTTATGCAAAAATTTACTCATTTTCATCAATTTTTAAAAAATACAAAAATATATCGCATTGTGTTTACAAAAGTGTCTTGAAGTAGTTCACATCATTAAGTATCGGTATGAATTATCTTGTTTCTGCAAGTAAATAATTTTTTATTATTTTCGCTACACCGCTTTGATAGGTGATTATGCTAAAACTATGGGTCCTAATTTTATTTTCATTCGTGGAAATGACATGTTTATCTGATGTGTAAAAATTGAACAGTGTTTGGTACAAATATAAAATTTTGAATTTTTACGGGGGTAACGTCCTTAAGAACGTCAAGTAACTTGACCATGACTCACACCTGTAGCCGTACACATTCAAGTTGGTACAAAATTATTTTCACCATAAATGAGTGGCACTAGTTATTTTGACAGCGACACGAGTCCTCCTACCAGGGTGGCCTTCCTTGAATCGTCTGTTTGCAAGACAGACGAACGAACCACAGAAGTCGCCTGTAGGAGAGCTAAAGTGCTATTAAGAGGTCCCTTTTCAGCATCAAATTTGTATCAGCAAAAGATTCAGCATACAATGTGTGGTGAAGAGAAACATGGTAAGCTGGTGTTTGCTCAGTACTGTACAATCTCGGAGTACCCAGTAGTAACCTGCAACAACTGTACACAACGTAATGCAGTCACTCAAAAGATAGCTGCAAGGCCCTCCATTGTACACACGGTGTGACGTCCACTGCACAACTACGCCTGAGAGGCGAGTGTACGCCAGCAAGTCAACTAGTACAGTAGACAACAAAATATGCTTACCTTGCAACACTGTCACCGCACGCCACTGTAACTTTCTTCACGAGCCGATTATGGCACTGGCATCAGTAAATTATTTGCTGTGATTTATGATAGAGTTGTGCAATTGGAGTGCACGACTGGATGTAGTTTTTTATAAAGGCTACTGCATTGCGATGCAGATGTCTGTCAACGAAAACCAAAGAAGACAGGAAAACATAAATAACCTAATATGCTTTAGCCTCTTGTCAAAGTAGGCCCTAAACCTTTGTTGTCTTTTGTCTTTTTAGGTGGTGTCAGACTTTCAATTATAAGTGTGTGTGTGTGTGTATATATATATATATATATATATATATATATATATATATTGGCTGTCCTTGTATTTGACCAAACTCTATTTATGGACTTTGTATTCTGTTGATTTAAGCATACTTATGTTTCCTATTTTTTTTTCTTTTTTCTTTGACAAACATATACAATGCAATTAAGTATGGCCAAAAAACTACATCCAGTCAGCTTATGCTATTTTTGCTAAATACTGTGTCTGTAAATTGTACGCTGTCGATGTTGCAAGGTAAGCTCTTATTTAATTAAGATACCCTAAAAATGTGTTTATAAAGATTACAAGGATGTTCTTTGTACTCAAATAAACCTTTAAAACTTACAAAGATTTTCTTGTAAAATTAATAGTTTGTAAAATTACAAGGAAGTTCATAGTAAAATAACTGAAGAAAGTTTGTAGTGAACTAAAATTCAGGGGTTTGTCGGAAGTTATACAGTTGTACACATATTACTAGGGACTGAAAATTTTCGCGAAATTAATGACCTAGGCTAGACTCCAATATACCACGCATACTCGAACCCCGACTATTAGTCAACTAGCTGCTACTCAGTGGAACAGCCGACAGTTAACGAATAGACGGGGCTTGAGCATGCATAGTATATTGGATTCTAGCTTACAGGTCGTTGAATTCGCGAAATTTTCCAGTCGCTACATATTACATCCTTTGGCTTGCATTTGGCTGGAATAATGTGAATATTTATGTTCATTGTGTGCTAAAAAAACACTAACAAATAAAGTAACTGAATGGCACATTAAATATATACAAGCAAAAAATAGAAACTTGTTGTGATGCGCAAATTCATTCATTCGAGAAGTTTGTAAACAAATTGATGTATGTAATAATTATTTAATTAATCACAGTTGTCCGAGAAACTACAATCAAGTTTTGTTTTGCTCAGTATTTCAAAGTAAACTGATTTACGAGTTGGAATAGCCCAAGTAAATGGATTTTATATTAATTGTATTTGGCTGCTGCCCTACCAATATCAAACTTTGGAAAAAAGAAGGTTGTAGGAAAGAGTTGTGTTTTCGGTCCACCTCAGTTTTCAACGTCTTTTTTTATTTTTATATTTGTACCAGATATTTTTTTCTTATTTTAGACATAAATTGTGAATAAATCTTCCTATTCGAAAATTGTTGTATCTCTCATAGTTTTCGCGTAATGAGTCGTAAACGTCAAAAATTGCACTTTACGGTTTTATGTACGCCACTAAAACCAGCTGACATACCAAACCGAAAAAAATTCACACTGTATAACATTGTTGTAGGCTATTAAATGACTAGAGATGATGGTATATCGCGAAAATGTTTTTATGCCAAGATAGCCTTGAAAACACTGACACAACGCAACTGTCTGCAGACCAATACCAGGCATCAAATATTACAACAGTGGGATTCTTATTGGCTCAGTCAAATAGGGCAACAGCTCCAAGTACAAGCTAAAGCCAGTAATCTTCTGATAACCTGGACGTGTATTGAAATCCATCAAACAGTCAACTTTTCCCGCGATAAACCATCATCGCTATAAATTACATATATGAAAACAAAACATAAAGCATTTTTTGTATTTAATAAAAAATCCTGAATTTTAAAATGAAAATTAAAAGTTTAAATTTTTTTTAAAAAATACAAACTGAAAACTAAAAATAAAAATTTTAAAAATTTAATATTTTTTTAATACAAATAATTTTTATTATTTAATTTCATGAGCATGTCATTGTAGCCTGCAATGTCTTTATCCACTGTGTTTTTTTTTTTTTTAGTTTGGTATATCAGTGGGTTTTAGTGTAGTCGTTAACACGGAAACATGCAAAATATGACTTTATCAAGCCATTACGCGAAAACTATGAGAGATAAAAAAATTTCATAAGAGCCAAATTTAGTCACATTTTGTGTCTAAAATTAGAGAAAAAAAATATCCGGTACAAATACAAAATAAAATAATGCTGATGAAAATTGCGGCTCGGTTTCTGTCGCCGTATTGAATTTTATTTTATTTCTTTTCGCTTTTTTGAAATTCTAAGAAGACAATTGTTTAATATGTGATTATACCTCAAATTCTTTTTACATTTCGCTACATATAGATCTTGCGATTTAGCTGTTAACGTATAATTACGCCGCAACCTGTGCTGCAAATGTTTTTACATTCACAATTTGCCCGACTGATTACAGCCTAACTATACATTACTAGATCTATTGCCATGATTGTATTGTAGCTCAAGGTAAATAGAATTTGCGGTATAGTAGCCGATTTAACATTTTTCTTCTCAGAATTTAAAAAAAAAAAAAGAAAAATATTAAAATTCAATATGGCGACTGGAACCGAGCCTTAATGGTACAGAGGGGTAGCAACAGGGTAAAGACGTGAATTAAAAGGACAAACCAACCCTTTCATCTCTTGCAGGGCCAACCGCCGTTGTTTGTAGGCGGGGCTAAGATGGACATCGTGCTGTGAGAAAAAAATTTAAACGAAAGTAAATAATAAAATATTTTAATGAAACTTGTACAGGCGATTCTAATAACTATAAATGTCAAATGTACACATTCCAAAAGGATTGAACAAATGGTATACATATGGTGGAGGATACGGTAAACTATTGTGCCAGGAGGTCGCTGATTGGCTGCTAGTTGTCTCCATGACGGAGAAGGGGAAGCTTTGTCGCTGTGCGGGGGTGAGAGGCACTCTTAACGCGTGTGTCAGATGCGGAAGACTGCGGCTTATTCATTGTAAATAAAATACTTTTCAAGGCCCTAATTATTTCTCCTTTACCCAAAATTCTTGTCAGAATAATCATTAACATAGACCAAAGTTGTGCAAAATACTTTTAAAATGTTTTATATTTTGAACTCTAAAGTTTAAACAAAATACATATTTCGTTATCACGCACGTCAAGAAGGTAATAAAATGTACTCAATTTATCGTGTACAGCCTATACGTGCAGTTCTCCTCATGCCTGTGGTTCACTTGAAATTTTCTTGTTGTCGCATCATCGTTTGAATCGTCTAGAACTGCGTAGAATATTCGAGAAATACTCTCGCCTATCGTTACCTCAAAGCCGAGCGTTTTTCCGTCCACGAATAATAAAACTGCGATATTTATTAAAATGTACCGGGGCTTTAGAAAACTGATTACAATGTGTAGCAGAACAAAAAACCTTCGGTACGGCGGAAAACAATGGTAAGCGGAAAGGATGGAGAGTAATGGGAGACTACAGAGAGATGTAGAGAGATACAGAGAGAGATAGGCGGAGGCAAAGAGAAAGTAACAAGTTCGGCGAAGCAAGGTGGGGAGCAGATCAAACGAGAACAATTTTAATCAAAGCTTCATTCAGTGATTCGTGAAACCGTGCTAGTGGAGGAAAGAGAAACAATTAAAAAAAAAGTGCGTGTGCCTGATGCGAGAAGCGTGGGTGTGTAGGAGGGATGGAACAAGGCGCTGCAGGCTGTAGTCTACACCCGGGAGGTTGGTATCCCTGCACCGCCCCGTAATATACAGTATGCTCTTCACATTCACATTAAACTGAGTATTCACTATGACTTATTTTTTTTTTACTTTTTTTTACAAATTTGATTTATTGTACCCATTTTCTTATGTAGACCTATGTAACTAGTTTTCGGTAAACTTAGTTGTGACTCGTAGTTTTAATATTTCAAATGTTCGTATTTATAGATTAATTTGAGATATATTAGATATAGTGATATACAAATGTAACAGCTTGTCAACAACAACACTATATGTTATATGTTGTAAACCGGCCTCGGGCTCAACACTCAGTATGTAAATAAATAAGTAAATAAATTTATGATAGCCATAAAGTGTACTTCATAGGAGCTAAAGATGGTTAAGTTTGCAGTGTGGTGAAACGTTTACAATGTCTTATAGTTTTATGACAGTTTTTAAACTGAAAATATTAAAGATGAATACAAAATCGTCGAAAGAAAAATGTAAGCAGTTCTCACTTTATCCTGGACAGTCCAAAGGGTCCGCACATCATTCTTGTCATATACAGGATGTTCAAAAACCAACGCTTAATTAACACACCATGCATTCGAATCATGGACTAAATTTGAGGTTAATATGTTAGTGGCAAAAAGTTTGAACGTTTACATTTTACGTGCACAACGTGGCAACACTGCACAATGAAGTCCTCTTGCGCTCCGAAACCAGGTATCATTTTATGCATGCTACAGCAAGTAAACATATAATCATGTTTGGGCTGCTCAGTATTTTAACCTGCACCCACAATATGCAGGTTAGTACCGTAGTAGCAACATTAAGCAACGGCCCTCTTACACTCTAAAGCAGAATTAGTTAATATTCACTGATTCACGCCGCTGGACGGAGCAGTTTCAACAAACTGAATCAGTGAGAAACCACTGATTCCAATAAAGAGTGTCAACATTTCACAAGTTAATAAGTGAATATCCTCAGATTTTGCATTGATTTTTCAATGATTCAATACGTGAAAACTGTTATTTGAAAACAACTGAAGAAAACAGTGAATATTCACTGATTCACTTGTGAGATGTTGGCACTCTTAAAGGATATCAGTGAATATTCACTAATTAAACAGTAACTATTTTCACTGATTCAAGTTATTGAAACTGCTCCATCCATCAGCGTGAATCAGTGAATATTCCCTAATTCAGATTTAGAGTGTACATAGAGGCGGTAAATTGGTCGGTTCCCAGTCGTTGCCATTCTGCCATCTGACTGGAGAATGTGACCATGACGTCAAGTCGTTGTGTTGTTGTCGGGAAAGGTGGAGATGGCCAACTTTTATCTTCCACCGACCAACACCTCGCCGACTATCCATCGACCCGCGTTCAATAGATGGCCACCAGAGTGTTTTAATTAGCCATTTATATGCACCACGAAAATTACGTGCCACTTAAAAATAAAAAGTGTTCATCCGCTTGCGCTACAATTTGTATCGAACTTATTTTAAAATATTTGAAGCATCATTTGTAGAGGTACGTCAATTTTGCGTATTCATCTGGCAGCAGCCTAGACTTGTCAGTCCTACACACCCACTGGCCACAATCGATTATCTATCGGTAGAGACATGAACTTTTCGCGAAAAGAAATTTGCCTCACTTTGTGTCAGTGACTTGTGTGCACGTCTGCAGACTTGCTTCACGGTCAGAGATAGGATGTTTTGACATTCGTGTGTCGTGGGGTTTTACACGCAAATCACAGACGTGTGGTGTTACAGTAACCTTATTATGATTGGTACAGTCAAATGAGAAACGTCACAGTTCAAAGGCACGCTGCCAATATCTATGAAGCAGAACTGCAGACGTGCACTTAAGGCACTGGAACAAAGTGGGGCAAAATTCTTTTCGCGAAAAGTTCATGTCTCTATCTATCGGCTTATAACCGTACAAGCAGGTAGCAAGCGATATCACTTCGCATTATTTCCTTATTTACTTCTGGCTTTCAGTAGTCAAACGCGTTTCATAACAACCGCCAGCAATGACAATGAAGTATACATAATTGGCGTTCAACCTGACCTGGAATGTATCTGCGAAATTTACGTATCTCTAATAATTTGCAATAAAATTTTGCAGTTAGAAAAAGAAAAATACGAACAGCGATAGAGCTGCAATCTGTTTGTACTACTGGAGCTAGACTAAGAGGAAAGCAACGTCTTCTCATTGTAGATCGCAGCAAGGAGAAGAACGATGACGACTCGACAACAACAACACAGCGACAAACTCACCGTCTCAATGTTAGCAGGGTCTTTAGATGTATGTGGAGTGCAAAAAGGTACCAACTGCAGTGCAATGTTGCCACATTGTGCACGTAAAACCTCATCGTCCAACATTTTGGTCAGCAATTTAACCCAGGATCTGCATGGTGCGCTCATTGTACGGTTATTTGCGGACATTCTGTATACGTCCGAGCAGTGCCGTTAAAAATACACTGTAACCCGTCAAGGTTGTTCAAGCGCTATAAAATCATACTTTTTTAGTGTTAGTCTTGTAGTCGATACTTGTAAGTACAGTTACCCCTTGCAAAACAATTTTTTTCTCATAACGGTGCGTCAAAGTCAAAATTTGCTTGTCTCGCTCTCATGAAAATAGTTCAAACCAATTTATCTACTCAAATGAAATAATTCGCTGTGGACTAACATCCCATGAGCTCTGTAATAAAACATTTTAAAACCCACAACGTAATATTTCGAATATTTTAAAAAGATCACAGTAGTACAAAAAAAATAATTGAAAATGCAACATATTTTTAATATAAAAATAGTTCACGGGATATTTTAAAAATGTCTTATTACGTAGCCCATGGCAAGTTATTTCATCGTGAATTATTTCAGTTATGTAAGTCAATCGGTTTTTTGCTATTTGCATGGCTGCAGAACATGAAATTTATGACTTTGACGTACCGTTATGAGAAAACTACGAGAGCTAAAACTATTTCGTTAGAGAAAACTGTACTCTCAAGTATCGTCTATAAAACTAATACTTTTTCATAAAAATATAAAATTATTTATTTTATTGCACTTGAACACCCTTAAGGACAGATTGCGCAATTATGCGAGAACACCGATTATGTTCCAAATTCAAACCAACCGATAACAATCCGAAGTGTTTCGTAGTACGTCGTCATTTAAGAATGGTGACCCCGTATTAGCATTTTCAAGACTTTACAGGAGCGATAAAAAAAATTCACAGCTACCGTAAAACATAAAAAAGGGTGCCAATTTTTTGGTCATGGGAGTTTTAGCAGGTAGGAAAATTAATTTTTAACAAAGAAATAAGCAACCGTACTGCACACATTACATATTTTTACCAGGTATCCGGAAGGAATGATTTTAATCTGATACGAGATAGCGACATTTAACCAACGATATACACCATCGTTAACATATGTTGCTGAGGCGCAGAAAAACACACTGTTACATAACAGGGCCGAGCACGAGAGAATTGGCAACAAAAATAAATCGATAAAAGAGACAAAAGAATTCAAAATTTCAGATTTTTTTTTAAATACAGAAAAATTTGCAATGGATTCTAAAACATATAAAGCAGTCATTGATGGCATGTACTATATATATATATATATATATATATATATATATATATATATATATATATATATATATATTTGCACACACACAAAAGCAGACAAAATCCATGAATAAAATGATGACATTCACAAAGGCAAGACATTTCCTTTACTGTAAAACAAAAGCTTCCAAAAATATTATGTAAAATATTTCACATGTACATCAGGACCTACAGTTTTCACAAAACAATATATGCACCAACTTGATTCTATTACTTATGTACCCACCTGAAGAGGGCGTGGTACATAACTCAACACTAAAATCATTAATCTATAACTGTAGGTTTCTTGAAGCCAATTTGCGAAAATTAAACAATGGCAATCCTAGACAATAGTTTTAGACAACGTTTTAAACAAAATTGTTTCCAGTGTTACAAACTTCTGGGGCACAATCTCTGACGCTGGAACCTCGTGCATTTAACTGTGGCACAAGAGATCACGCGTAACGAATTAGTAATTCTGGTTAAATACTTACTCATAATGTTGTCAAATACCATTATCTAGGATTGTCATTGAGTATTTTATCCATATAGGCTTCGAAAAAAGCGTACAAATCATTTGAAGCTTTCAGCGTTTATTTATCTACCACGCACTCTGAAGTTCGGTTTCGTGTTCAATGACTGGACGTATTTATCTCTCAGCGTCTTTGGCTTCTACCTGCATATCACACACATATTATGTATACAAACGATTTCCTCTTTCGAGGGGTTTATATCTTCACGCAGCGGACTTTGCCTACCGTGAGACTTTCCCGCTTCGGCCTCCCATGAGGCGAGAAGTCAGGATCCGCCCGACCACCACATTGTCCTCAAGCTAACAGTTAGTTGGAACAGTCAAACTTCTTGACAGAACGCTAAACTGCGCCTCGGATCAACTACCAAAGGAGTAACGGATGTAGCCATGAGAGCTTCGGGCCACAGATCTGAAGATCATACCTACATTATTGTTCCCCGGCTGAGACCCCCTGCTCAGTCTTCTCTTGGTTTTTGAGTCGAAGCACTACCCACACC
Organism: Medauroidea extradentata; assembly: GCA_003012365.1. Lineage (NCBI taxonomy): Eukaryota > Metazoa > Arthropoda > Insecta > Phasmatodea > Phasmatidae > Medauroidea > Medauroidea extradentata. Next base: position 14,680 of record PNEQ01008156.1, read on the forward strand.
CCTAACGGACTCACCGAGTCTGCTCCCGGGCAGTTTCGCAACCAACTCGTCGACTGATCTGCCCAGCATATCGACAACCACCACCATTACGAATCCGACCCATGACTGGTCATGGACGAAAACCACTCCATGGGGCCAACCCAGTCGCCAGTAGTACTACCTATTTTTCCCTCTCTACGAGTCTTTGACCTGGCCGGCCGTCGTTAAAGGGACGAGAAAAGTATATGCATATCACATAGTGAGCGAGAGATTTTTGGTCAACTCTTAACATCGAGGTCTTAAGCGCTGGTGAGGGATGATATGAGGTGAGTATGGAGCAGCACCGGAATGAAAGGGGCGGGGGAAACGGGAGATCCCTGATAAAACCCGCCGTCTAACGACATCGTCCAACACGATTCCGACGTGCGGAAATCCGGGGACCGACCCCGCCGGGAATCGAAACAGGATCGCTAGGGATAGGAAAATTTCGCGAATTCTATCACCTGCATGTTAGAATAAACTATCACATTCATACTCATGCTCTGATTATTAGTCGACTAGCTGCTTCTCAGTGGAACAGCAGAAAATTAATGAATAGATGGGGCTTGAGTATGCCTACAGGTCATTGAATTAGAGACATTTTCCTGTCCCTACGGATCGCCTTGGTGGGAGGCGAATGGTCTGAACATTCGGCCAACAGGAGTCCGCATATCACAGACGTGTGTTGTATTACAGCAACTTTATTCTGATTGGTTCAGTCAAATGAGTGAGCCTCTGCACAAAGACACATTGTCAATATCATGACTAGAGATGTTGGTTTATCACGGGAAAACTTGACTGTTGGATTTCAACACGCGTTCAGCTTACAATAAGATTACTGGCTTCAGCTTGTCCTTGGAACTGTTGCCCTATTTGACTGAGCCAATAATAATCCCGATATTGTAATATTTGAAACCTGTTATTGGTCTGCAGACAGCTACGTTGTGTCAGAAATATACCACCGACTCATATTTGTTGCAAGAAACTACAGTGTTTTCAAAATAATATTGGCACAAAATATTTTCGCGATATACCGTCATCTCTATCCATGACGCAGATCTGCAGATGTACACGCAAGGAGAATTAAACAAGACAATGCAAAATTATTTTCACCAATATTCAGTTGCTCGCGTCGATGTAAAAGCCTTGATGAACACAGTCTTCTCTTAGATCTAGCGGCAACTTAGACAGTCTGCCTGTCTTGTCTGTCAGGTCGTGTCAGCCCTAAACTGAAAGTTACGAGAGGTAGCGTCACTTGTTAAATCCTGAGCCGAAGTCTCTCGGAGCCGAATATCTCAAAGATTTAATTTTGCTGTCAAACCGGCTTCCGTTGTAATTTCTCCCGGATGACGTGTAAGGTGGTTTCCAGACCAGATACGTCAAACACGTAATCGCAAGGTTCACTGACATCAGGGACGGTTCTGTGCATTCTTCAGGTTGGTTCACGCTGCAAATGCGTTGCAGTGTGTTGGTTAAAAGGTTTTTTCTACAAACGAAAAGATACACACTTCATACAAGGTCGTAATCCCATTGTGAAGACACTCTGGTAATTAAAAACACTGTTTATATGTCCTCTAACATCGCTAAAAAAAACTGCCTTTCAAGACTGCCGTACTTTGAAATGTATTAACCGGATGTATGCAAATCTCAGGTTGCGACCTGCGCTGAACTTTGTTACAGACTTTCCACCAGTAATATTATATGGTCACCGCTTAGTGTCCCATAGTAAATACCGTTCAGCGGTAACCTTGCACGCTAGTTCAGCGCTTGGCTCGTTGAGGCGACGCGGCATTTGATGCGCACTTCAAGGTCGACCTTATCTCGCCGTCACTTCTGAGACTCTAACGCGCGGGTAGGCGTCGCCCTTAAAGAGTGTTCAAGTGCGATAAAGTCATAATTCTATATTAATATGAAATAGTGTTAGTTTTGTAGACGATACTTGTGAGTACAGCTTCCTCATACGAGACAATTTTAACTCGCATAGTTTTCTCATAACGGTGCGTCAAAGTCAAAATTTACATGTTCTGCTGCCATGCAAATAGTGAAAACCAATTAACTTACGTACGTGAAATAATTCACAGTGAAATGACATGCCGTGGGCTACATAATAAAATACTTTTAAAAATCCCGCGATTTATTTTTGTATTTTAAAAAATTGCTGTATTTTCAACTGTTTTCCTATAAATTTGCGATTTTTTTTTAAAATTCAAAATATTATGTTATGGTATTTTAAATACTTTATTGCATAGATCATGGGATGTAATATGACAGTGAATTATTTTATTCAAGTAGGTCAGTTGGTTTTCACTATTTGCATGGCAGCAGAACAAACAAATTTCGACTTCGTCGCACAGTTATGAGAAAACTATGAGAGCTAAAATTGTTGTGTACGAGGTAAATGTACCCACAAGTATCGTCTACAAAACTAACAATATTTGATAAAGATATAAAATTATAGTTTTATCGCACTTGAACACCCTTAAGGGCGCAGCCTATCCGCGCGGTAGACGGTCAAAAGCGAAAACCAGTTGACTTATGTTAATGAAATAATTCACTGTAATATAACATGCCATGGGCTTCGTAATAAAACATAAAAAGGCACCCCGCGAATTATTTTTACATTTAAATAATGTTGATTTAATGGAATTTTTTTTTGTATTTCGGTAATTTATTTTAAATTCTAAATATGGCATTGTGGGTTTTTTAAATATTTTATTTCATAGCTCATGGGATGTAAGTACAATGAGAATGATTGGTTTTCACTATTTGCATGGCATTGTAACAAGCAAATTTCGACTTTGACGCACCGTTATGAGAAAACTATGCCAGCTAAAAAATTTTGTGAGAGGAAACTACACTCACAAGTATCATCTGCAAAGCTAACAATATATTATAAAAATATAAAATTATGATTTTATCGCACTTGAACATCCTTAAGAGGGCGTTGTACATAATTCAAGCTAAAAGCGTTAATCTATAACTGTAGGTTTCTTGAAGCCAGTTTGCGAAAATTAAACAATAGCAATCCTAGATAATAATTTCAGCCAACGTTTTAAATAAAATTGTTTCCAGTGTTACGAATTTCTGAGGCACAATCTCTGACGCCGGAACCTCGTACATTTAACTGCGGCGCAAGAGATCACACGTAACGAATTAGTAATTCTGGATAAATATTTACTCATAAAGTTGGCATATACCATTATCTAGGCTTGTCATCGAGTATTTTATCCATATTGGCTTAGAAGAAAGCGTAGAAAGCAATTTATGTTTTCAGCGTTTATTTATCTACCACGAACTCTTAAGCGGTGACCATATAATTTTATTCCTTAAATGTCTCTGTTTCTGATTTCACGTTCTACATCTCATTAGTACATTTTTAAACAAGGCAGCCTTAAAAAGTCATTTTTAGCTGTGTTGGAGAACTTAAAAACTGTTGTAATGAGCATAGTTTCTTAACAATGACACGCATTTAGTTTCGATAAAGAAATCTTTCCTTAAAAATAAGTATATAAGAACAACAAGTTTTTTTTGTATAATCTTTGAAATTAATATTAGTTTCTTTGTATAAAGATAGTTACATTTTTCAACATAAAGCTTGTGTTAAAAGTACCGCAACTATCTTCAGCATTAAGACTTCAAATTAACTGTCTTAATTTTCGCATATCATTATTGTAACTTTTTTAGATGCGGAAAAGATAATTTGCAATGGTTCCTATTTAAATAAACATTTTTTTTAGAAAGAAGGTGTTTTTAGAATGTAAAATAGGTTCATTTACGTTTTTGTATACGCCTTGGGTAACTTTATTTTTCTGATGAAAAAATAAACGAACATGTATGATTTCTTTGTATTATTGCACGTGACGAAGAACAAAATCATTTATTGGAAATTCTGTTATCTTAAATGAATACAAGCGTAACAGCATGCGCACAAATATATTTTTTTTCCTCCAATGTTAACAAACCCTGTAAAATTATGGAATATATACATGTTCGGAAATTACTGATACTCTCGGGGCAATTAGAAAAGAATGAAGAGAGGAAAGTGTTGTAGAGAAACAAACGTTTCCAAACGTACCGTACTTCGATAAAAAATTAACACATCAAGTGGTTTACAGCACCGGCTTTCGCCAGATGGAGCGCCACAGGCATTTCCCCACTCCCATTAGAAAAATGTTTTTAGTAATTTAATTGCTCGGTTATTGCTCTGTCTTTCCTATTGTTCGTCTAGTGACGTTTCGTTTTTAACAACAGATATTCGATGGTGACGTCTACGTACTTTGTTTCAAACAATGTAGGCCTACATGCGAAACGTGTTATCGTACAATTTACCAGGCTTATCTGTTTTTGTCGGGGCTATTTTAACATAGAATGCTCCATTACTCAGTACAGAAACCCTGATAACTCCATGTTATTTATTTATTTGTTTACCCACGCACAGTTCAGCCATAGACCGGTTTACAACTAATACGTGTAATGTATACTGCTAAATTGACATTCCGAGGAACAAAAATATAGTGAAAAGCTTATAACGAAATGACAAACAATAAACAAAAGTGAGAAATAATGATAAAAGTAAAAGCACAACAACAATAAAGCAGTAAATAATTGTTATAAGTCATTTGAGATAAAGTGAGCACTAAACATTTAACCTTTGAAAAATGTCACTAACCGTTACTGCATATAATTCCATCTTAACAATAGTTGCCTTACAGCTTGTATGGTTGGCAGCGAAATTACGCAATATAGTTCCGTGTATTTCCTATATAAATACAATGATACGGAAACAAATTCAACCGAAATCGACATAATTGTGTTTTATATAATTAATAATTTTTTTTATTTAACTGTATCAATTCATAATGACTGCACAAATTATCTCACACGCGTATCAAGTGACGTGTCCACAGAGATTAGGTACGTCTCGTTGTTACCGTTACGCGCGGAATGTTTCAAAATTGTCTGAAAATAGAACTTTAGCAGGGCTATTTTGAGTGCTTACTTTATCCCGAACCGCCTATATAATTCTTATTTCTAGTCTAAATCTTAATAAATTCACTCCCTCCACTGTACACTAATAATTTAGCCTAGATCTTTTATAAGTTTATGTCTAGCGGACATGTATTTTCTATTATTCTCTGGACATTCGAGTAGAGTTTCTTTGTTTACAGGATGTCATCCCTCAATTTAGTTTACGAACCCGCAAGATTGATATTTAGAGGGCTGGAAATTTCGCAATATTATTTGAAGAAAAATAGATTTAAAACACGTATACATGTGAATTACTTTCGTGATTACAAACTTGCCTCGCGTGCACATCTGCATCTTTGCTTCATGACTATTGCCTGCGTGTGTTGACTCACTTGACTGAGCCAATCAGAGCAAGGTTACACGACATGTCTGTGGTTGATTCGCGGACAGAACCCCCAAGACGCCGAGAGTTGAGAACAGCCAATCACTGACCTTTAAGGACTGCAGATGTGCACACAAGACATTGAATCTAGTTGGTGCGAAATAATTTTCACTGAAAATTAACGGGCCTTTTGATATATTGTAATTCTGTGGTAAGGCTCATCATAATTTCGAGAAACAGTTATGTTGTTTCTGTAATGTGTCCACATGCTATATGGCTAGATATGATGGTTTATCGCCGAAATATTTTGTGTCAACATTCCCATTGAAACCACGATAGTTTGTTGCAACATGTATGATTGGGTAATATACATCTGACACAACGTAACTGTCTGCAGACCAATAGCAGGCATCAAATATTACAATAACTGGATTCCTATTGGCTCAGTCAAATAGGGTAACAGTTTCACGTACAAGCGAAACCCAGTAATGTTTTGGTAATCTTAACGTAGGTTCAAACCCAGCAAGCAGTCAAGTTTTCCCGTGATAAACCACCATCTCTACATATGACTAATTAAAAAAAAATAACTTCCAGGGAATTACAAACATATAAGTAAAAAAGTTGCAAACTAAAAGCTACCACAACAAAAAAAAAAAAAAAACGATATACTGACTAGGAACATAATTTAACAGGAAAACCAGTTCTACTATTTTTGCGGTAGTTATTGTTTTAAACTTAAACGAGAGCAGATATCAAACATATGTCGGGTAGTTTTGTTTAAAATGGGTTTTGCCGTGGTAAATATTTTTTTCGAAGCAAGTGAATGTACGGTTTCGGCTAAAAAGTCAATTAACTACAATTTCGTTGGTTACGTAATTAGATAAAACAACAGTATTTATTGCCTTGAAATAAAAAACCAGCCAACATGGAGAAGTAGATTTTAAACAAAACTTCCAGATATATTTTTGATATCTGCTCTCGTTTAGGCGTAAAAAATTAATATCGCTAAAAAAGTAGAAACTAAAGAGCATAGCCTTAAGCTTAAAGGCCGGTACACACTACCCATAATTCAGCAACGAATTACGTACCTAATTCAGTGCAAGTAGCACTGCGACAGTGTGCACCGTAACTACGCTGATTCCAGGCAGAATTACGTGCTTAATCTCACAGATAGAGGCAATCGCAGGGTATGTTCACGCACGTGCACAGCCCACGGTTTCAGCCACCGCGCATGCGACGTATGAAAGTAGGGGTCGCCAACATGTTTTGAATAAAAATAAAAATCTAGTTTTTTTTACTGAACACACGACCGTCGGATGTTTTAAAACCTAAATAAATGAATAGTGCAAGTACAGTTATGAAATTGTTTTCGGCAATTTCTATGTTATAATTTATGGAACACAGCAGCCGACATCACAGAACGTACATAAACATATAAGTTAAGCCCTGAAAAATTCGCGTTTTCTTCTATGCGCAAGCTAGAATTCCAGCAACTATAGGTCTGTATCACGATCACAATTGGTGGTTGACTTACTCGACACTTCCTGGAAGTAGCTGGGCCATTTATAAAACTGTAACTGAAGACAGGCCCATTTGACTGTGGCAGTGAGCAGCTAATTAACATCTGCTGTCTGCATGGATTCACATAGATTCTTGCAGGCTAGCCTACAGTTCAGTCAACCCGCCAATTTTTCCAGGCTCTGCATATAAGTAGAGACGAGAACAATTGGCTGGTTCACTGACGTATAGACTAGCCTGCAAGAACGTGTGTGTATTCAAGCAGACATTATCTGCTCACTGGCTGCTCAATGACGCAGTGATATAGTTGCTTCTGTACTATTGGCTAAGCGACTTACAGCAAGTGTCAAATAAGTCCCGGGCCAATTGCGAAAGTGGTACGAACTTATAGTTACTGCAATTCTAGCTTGGGGCCAAAATAAAACGCGAATTTTTCAGGTCTCTACATATAATTAAACAGTGATAGTGTGTACACAACACAGAAGTTTTGCTACAGAGTTCTGTTATGAAATCTCTGTCGATGTTCATGAACAGAAGTAAGTTAATGAGTAGAGAATTAATAATAGTGTGTACCGGGTTTAGATTCTAATCTTCACGGAACTGAAATCGCCAAGTATTTTTGCCTGTATTGGCGTAAAGTTCTATGGCACTTAAATAGTTCTACAATAATTTCGTAAAATATCTGTAGTAAAATAAACACGTTGCTTCTTTATAAACCACGCACATACCGCAACGAATTACATCACATCGCACTTCATAACTCTAGCCGTGTCCATAACGACTGTTTAGGTTACTAAATCAACCACGTGACCAGGTTAGTGCAGTAAATATTTGGGGATTTAGGGTATATTATTTACTGAGGCGAAGTAGCACGCTAAATTCCCAAATATTTCTGTAAATTCGTCGACTGTCATTTACTTACGTTTTATACCTCGCGTTTCGGCTAAAAAAAAAAAACATAAACATATCCATTAAAAACAGTAATAGTGAAAATGAAGAGCCTATAATGTTATTTTGTATTTAGCAAATAATTGTTTAAAATATTTTTTATTTAAAAATTATTTTCGTATTGTGTAAATAGACTTCCCTAAAAGCAAATTGCAAATATTAACGTAGAATTCGTATTGCACGATGTGAAAGAACGGCTAAATAGTTTATACAGAATAATGAATAGATAGAGACATGCAAAATTCGCATTATTTTCCGACAGCTGACTACACTCCAAGTGACTATAGGCTTGTTCGACGTCTCCCGCTGGCCGATATTGTCTTGACTTGCCGGGGAGAATGCTTACACGGTAGATAGGCCAATCTCTGTAAAGACGTAACACACGTGAATGACAACACAAACAAGTTCGTGGCCAATTGAATCGCATATTACGCTCTGTTATGTATAGGATATTGAAGTTTAGTCTGCTACCAAATGATAACGCGAATTTTGCATGTCTCTATGAATAGACTATTAGGCTACTTCAATAGTGAAAGGTAAAACGGAAACAAAACAACATCGTAATGCCAACAAGCATCTAGTTTCCAAACTTAGCCGCTAGCAGCGATGTTTTATGACATTCGAATTTAATCTCTGTAATTTACCAAACGCTGAAAACGTAATAAGTTCGTTTCGGACACGGCTTCTGCTGCTACTTCCTTCCACCGTAATGTTTTATTAGTAAAATAAAAAAATAAATATTGCGCCGACTAGCAAAATACATAACTGAGGAAACACACAACATTCACAAGTAAGTCATAAATTGTTCTTTCACATGGTTCTCTACAATATCACATTCTCTATTCACTCACAGCGGTATTTTCTACTGTATTTTCGTGCCCATTTTTGCAGTGTAAGTGAACGGTAACGCGGGCATGAATATTTCCGCACGTTAGTAAAAAAGTATTCAATAAAATACGTGTCCTTCTCAACACCGTCACCGAGAGAGCAGAAGACCGCCAACGTATCGATACGAGAGTCAAACAAAAGCGATGTATCGATCAGTCGGACATGTGCTCGCCGCAGGCTATGTACGCCAGCTGACCCATAACTGCAGTAAAACGTTTCTCGCGCCGTCGTCAACACATTGCCAGCTGGACACACAACTACGTATGTCCAAGAAAAACTGTTGATTCTGCCATTAGCCAGGCAAAACGCTGAAGAAACACAACATTATATTATATTGCATTATACCATAGCATACCATATTATAATACATTATATTATGTTATACTATATAATGTATCATATCATACCATATCATATCATGTTATATATTATACTGTACTGCACATGTTATATCACAAGCTGTATATTACGCCAGGTAATGCTCTATTATACTATTCGTCATAGCTTATATACTATGTTATATTGTATATGTAACTGGTAGGCAGAGCTCTTAAGGGGGATTGATCCCTGCCACATAGGTTTTACGGCTTTTCTTATAAATCAGGGAATAGACATATTGTTTTGCTATTTTCACGCTGACAAGGCATAGTTTATTGTTTCATTCACTTTTTGGAAATCATATGGCATTGTTTCTGTTAATGTTGCGGTCTCTGTAGTCGCTCCGTAAATAAAGCAAGTTTTCCTTTTGAGCTGTTTCCCGTTGCAAAATATTGAATATATTATGGTTCCAGCAATTACAGAAAATCGATTAAGTTTGTATCTATGCCTTGGCGTGACAAAAATTTCGATACATCGACTGGAATAGAAGTTATCGAGAAGAAACAGATAAATCCAAGGTGGTAGGGATCAATACACCTTAATTAGTATGTACACGAATAAAGTTTAACAAAAATTTTACAGACCTCCTTGCTTTACAAAGGTAATACCAAATTTGTTTGTCTTTCCTTATTTAATAGTCTACTTCATTTCTTTTTCACTATCACATAATTAACTACTTTCATAATATCTTAAATTTTCAGAAAGGAAAGGATGAATGAGTATTTTCTTTCTTATTTTCGAGAAAATACCACGGAATATATAATGTAGTTACTACACTGAAAAAAGAGTATAGTTGTAGTAAGGTTATTTCTACTACAGGTTAGAAAGATCAATGTTAAAGGTTTGGCACAGGGAAAATTTCTGTCGCTAGGGGCGCTGCATTCGCATGTGGGGACACATTAACATTGCGGTATATGGGAGAAACTCATATATTTGTTTATAAAATATTGTACGTAAATTATTTTACGTTATATGATTATCGTTTTTAAAGTATA
>PNEQ01008157.1:0-18531 GCA_003012365.1 Medauroidea extradentata
AATTTCTTATTTTTAACATAAAACTTGGTGTAGTAATGGTATTTCGATGAGAACTATTGCAATGTGATCGTGATACAATGACGAGGAGAATGAATGGTCGCAAGACATAGTTATTATTGCACATTAATTTATGATGGTTGACACTGATGACTATTGAATATACTAAATCGGGGTGGCGACCATATGGGCCTGTCACAGATGTTTAAAGACAACTTAATAGAACAGCTTTGGCTGATCAATTGGAACGTACAAGTCTCAGCAAATATACACACGTATCTCTGTGACAGGCGAAATGCAGCGATCTTTTAACAATTTTTTTCGTTGTTAATGTCGTTGTTACGTGAGGAACAGCCCCAGAAAAAACCGTTCGAAGAAGGAAGAACACAAAGAGTTCTGCGTTTCAGAAAAAAACTTCTTTATGTTTTGTTTGTTTTCCGGGTTGTAACCGCGTCTTCGAGGTTGCAGTAACCAACATTTGGCCTCCCACTGTAGCAAACATCTTCAGCGTCTAACTAGCAGTGTGCTGTCTTCACGACCTGGATCCAGACTGGAAGCCGAGACCGTTAGACAATAGCTGCGAGTGTCGCAGAGAAGTTTTCTAGATTCAGTTTTTTAATCCACCGGGGGCAATAAAAAAACTAGGCCATATGGATGAGACTGGTGCGCGTCAATAATATCACCGCTTCTATACACAGAGCGGGAAACTTTCTGGTCTACGAATTCGCCATGTCTACAAACACATCTCCTTTGACCCTCTTAACTTGACTAGACTAAGATTTTTCATATGCCAACACATTTCAATAGCGGCCATCTTCTTTCCTCATCTCTGGCGGCCCCGAAGGAAGTATGGAGAAGAATAAAATGTTCGTAGAGGTGATGGGCTCGTACAACATATATCCACAGAGCACTAAATACGCGCGCAGTGTTGCAGTCTTTTATTTTATCTACAAGACTTTAAGCAGTGACCCTATAGTTTCATTAAAGGAAAGTATGTGAAGTCATGTGAATGCTTCTCTGCGCACAAAAACGCCTTCTATGCCACGACACAAAGTTTATTTGAATGTCAGTAACTGAAAAGCTGCTTGGCTAGAAATATAATTTTTGTTTAAAATGTAGAGTACAAACGTTACTTTTGTTTCCGTGTAATTTGGTTTCTCAAGTGGAACAAGTGTTTCACCTGATTGCCAACGGTTATGAAATATTCCGGCGAACCTATTTAACTTTGCCTGCCGCACAAACATTATGTCGCATGTTGCTTGTGGAGACGTATTAATTCCTGTCAGAGGGATGGACTACCAAATACTTAGGATACAGACCCTTGATACCCACAACATAAAACTTATCTTTTAAAAAAAGCTACAACTAACCCTACAAAAATTAAATTTAACTATCTTAATAGAAACACAATATTTGTCAACGTTCTTTACACTTTAAACAAAAATGTTCTTTGCAGCAAAGCTTCTTTGTAGTCGCTGATATCCAAACCACTCTGTGTTGTGATGTAGAAAGTGTTTTTAAGTGTGGTTCTGTTTTACGAATGAGCTTGTACTTTCAAGTATGAAGTTCTTCAAATACAGGTTTCCAATTGGCTTGGCAGTGTTTTTAAAAACGTAGAAATACAGGTTGAAGTACACTTGCTTTTAATAAGCTGAAGATTGTGAGAATTAGTTTTGCAATTTTACGAAATTCGTTACTATTCATGGGCTAGGCGAAGACTTCTAATACTGCCCCAATTTCCCATTTCTTTTTTCTTCTTTTTTTTTAAATAATTTTTTTTTCTGAATGGGATAAGACATTGCAAAACCGTTGCATAGATTTTTTTCAGAACTTGTATGTGTATATGAAGGGTAATTTCTTCAGGATTATAACATTTTTATTTTGAAAAATTTAGACTGTAAAGTAAAAAAAAAATCTACAAATATATGTAATGATTTTACGGTATCTGCTCCCTTTTAGAATTAAAAACAATTATAATAAACGAAAAAAACCGGAAACAGGAACACATAAATTTCTCGTAATGTGCCTGCGACTCCTATTTGTCTGAGTTGACTCTCGTTGCTTCATTCTGAACCACTGTTTTGAATATGTTACAATTTGTTGCTCAATTGGATTTCTTCCAACAAGGAACTGTGCTTGGTTAATCTAGTTTACAAGACTATGTTTATCATATTTTATTTGTGGGGATAATCGCGGTTGCTGGAACTGCGTATGCATAATGTACTGTAAACTGTGCCGCGTTTGGTTTGGTGCGTTTGTTGTTAACAACCAATCAGTGGGAGGTATTAGAGTTAACAGATGCGGAAAGTAGCTAGCAATTTTTATGTGTGTATTTCGTTCATGACAATAATCAGTTTATGTATATTACGTATTGTTGTATAAAGTCTTTTCAGAATTGCCCCAAAGGTTTTATACAAGCCATAAACTGGCATGAAAACGGACGCTGGGGTTACAGGGACATTGATTCATATAACCTGATTCAGAATAAAAACTTGATTTAATACGGAGTGTTTAGATAGGCAAGTTACTAATGTTTACAAATAGTTTTTTATTAAAATATAATTGTATGTAAAGCAACGATCTAAACTGGGAGTTAGTTTCTAATTGTATCACTATTCATCTTAGCGTCCATATTCACCCCAGTTTATGATACGTCGGATTTTACTGAAGAAGTGTTTATAAAATGAAACTATTTTAATAACTCAAAACCATTGGCGTTCGTTTTGTTAGTCATACTTGTTTACTGTGCGACTTGTTTTCCTCTGTATAAATTAAGGGAAAAGGTAATATTTCTCATAACATTTTACCTACATTTTTAGCGCAAAATGTAATGCCATATTTCGTGCGGACACTTGTCTCGAATAAGATAACTCAGTTATGTGCTATTTACTGAAAATAAACAATTTACTGCTACCAACCAATAAATTAGTAGACCTTGAATTGAAACAGTTATTTGGAGATGTTACGTTAACAAATAATGCAGTACAAATACATAAAAACTCATTAGACAGATCACTATACTCCATCTGAATTGAGTAGTTTAATGAAATTCATTATCTTAGTTGTAATAAATATCTCTCATACTTGGGCCGACTCCAGTGTTTGCGGCACAGAGATGTAAGAAACTGTTGGCATAACTGCAGTGTGGAGCTGTAATGTCTCAGGCTGTGTTCTGGTTGTATGCAAACCTGACGGAGAGTTGTTGTTCTGGACCACGAAGCTGTAGACGGCCGTCCTCTCAGGATGAAGCAACTGTTCAACTTTCACATTTACCAGAGACGTGCACCTGCCCCCTCCTCCAGGCACTCTTCGTGGTAACCGGGTTGCCTTTTCCTCTTACCACAAAGAGCCTTCGTCTGCATCTTAACATGGCGTGGCGTGAACGTTGTTCACAAGATTGCTGGTAGTGTGGTATATTTCTTAGTGAAACCACGTTTATATATTAAATTAACAATATTATGCTCTAACATATTTTCTTTAGTAAATTAAAACAATCTCATTCCAAACCAGATAAGTGCTTTGCTGAAATTTTGTTTCGAATTTAAAAATGTGACTTGAAACCTCAATAAAAATACCGAAAAAAACATATTCTGACAGCTATATCGGAATACGTGTTTGTTTACCACATCAGTCAGAAAACACGTAATCATACTAACGTGGTTGAAATTGTTCGTTTTCCCTCTGCGTAACGAACCGCCATGTTTCCACGCGAAAATTCAGGCGAACATCGCCAAAAATCGAACCAAGTCGTCATGGTGGGAGCATCGAAAGTATATATCTTAATACTGATATGTGATTTTGTGAGTTGGTGATTATTAAACTTTTGCTAGTATGCCGCCTCTTTCAAGCAGGTAAAGCTGTTGAATCATTTGCTTATTTTCCCTCTCTACAAATATTGCTTCTGCCTGACAAGCAGGTACAGCACATCTCATAAGTTATAATACATTTCTACTCGTGCACATTATCTCTCAGGCCTGATATGTAGTAACCAGTGGCGTAGCGTGGCTGTGCTCCAAGGCGTGCGGTATTAGCAGCGACTATACGCTTTGAGCAGTTGTGTTGTTGCAGAGACCAAGGTAGAGAAGGTGATTTATCGCGAGAATGTTTTATGCCAGAGTATTCTGCAAATCAGTGTAACGTCCTGCGTCATGTATTATTGGCCGGCGGTTATGTGGCACAGTCTAGTTGTTTGCAGACGAATCACAGACGTCCAGTAGTAGCGCACCAGAGTTATCATTGGCCCAGTCTAATAGGGACTCGCCAGTAAGGAAATAAAAGCGTCAGAAATGAGTACATTACATTGAAGCCTAACAGTCAACTTTTCCCGCGATAAATCACCTTCTCTAATTATAGGATAATTCGTACCTTGCCTCTTGTACGCTACTGGCTGTGGAGTGTTCCTGACCATACTAGTCAAACGGTTCCTCAGACAACTCAGTGTAGTGTATAGTCACTGCTGGTCACCTCACACCTTGGAACACTCCACGCGACATTCCTGGTAGTAACACTTGCGCGAATACGGATTACAAAAACCGTAAACGTAATATTCACCGAGTCGCGTGTGCAATGGCACGATTGCACTGCACGTATTCACCGAGCAAATCTGGTCAACTACTGCTCCTTCTGTGTCTGCGAGTCCCCAGTAGGTGAGAGGGCCTTACGTCTCGTTGGCAGCGACGTCACTATCTAGTAGCACGCAACTTGCTACAGTGGTAGTAGTTAGGAGAGTAGTCGGCCATTGGACCATTCCAGCATTCGCCCCGATCTGTTTTGGAAACCATGGAAAACTGGAACAACGACAGAATGGCCGCAGCCGGGAATAGAAATCAGGTCCTCCTGAATGCTAGTCCAACGTGTTACTGTTGTACCACCTCGCTCTGTGTATAGCCAACAGGACACAGGTACAGCCACGTATTTATGACGGGAAGATATGTACAGTATTTGGTTTCAATGTGTTATGTGCACATCTGCAGCTCTGCTACATCGTCTGTGGTTGGATGATTGTACTTTCACTTGCCTCGGCATATTACATCCACACGGAGTTACAATAATCTTATTCTGATTGGTGTAGTCAAATGGTAAACGTGTCTGAACAAATACAATCTGACAGTAATGATGAAGCAGAGATGCCGATGTGCACGTGAGACACTGAAACAAAGTGGGGCATAAATCTGTTCGCGACGAAATCGTGGCACTAGCGACTGAGACTGGATATTGACGCATTACGTTAGTCATTGACTTTACTGACTTCTGTGATACTGGTGCCGTAGTTTCCTGCCATTTTTATAACCTCAAAATGGACACAATAATTGGTTACCTACCCTTGAACAACATGTGTTTTTAATTTATTCAAGTGATTATTACAGCTTAAGATTTAAATTTTTTACTGTGCAAACTAATGCTTTAAGTAATTATGAAATAAAATGAGCGTCTCTTTAGGTTTGTTTGTATTGCCTCGATTAGTGTTTACACAGCCAAAATATTATATTCCCGCGGGTGTCGAATAGTGATCAGACGGGGTGGAGTGAACGCGTATTGACTTTAGTTTCTGTCATGCTGTAGTGTCATTGTAGGACGCGCCTTGTAGGTATGACTAGGATGCAGTAGGCCTACTGATTTACTATAGTTTACTGTTGTTTGCATGCTTTCATATCCTGAATTGCACTTAGAGAATAATTTATTTCCGCCGCTTGTGAACGAGTACGTCTGACAGAAAACAGTCATGACTGTGAACGAAATATTCACCCGTTTTAACCAGTATTATTAGAGCCCGGAAAAATTGGCGTGTTCACTTACCAGTATACGGCTAGCCTCCAAGAGTGTATATTTTCTCAGGCAGACAGCAGCGGCTCATTAGCTGCTCGCTTCCACGGTAAAATGGTCATATGATTAGTTACATTTTTGTTATTGGCTCAGCGACTTCCAGAAGATGTCAAATAAGTCAAGGGCCAACTGGGAAAGTGACACGAACGTGCAGTTGCTGGAATTATAGCTTGTGTCGGAAAGAAAACGTGAATATTTCAGGGCCCTAAGTATTGGTTATAAGAACACCTTTGTAGCCTATGTCTGAGTAAGGCATGTCTACACGCGCAGTCGCCTAAGAATAGAATAGAATACATCGACGAAACAACAATTTTTCTTTCTATCATCCCGCACAATAGCAGATTGTGTGACGTCTTCAACAGTGACTCAGTCAATAGATTCAGGTATAGGCGGTTTGGGATAAAATGAGCACTCGAGAAACCCCTGCTAAAGTTTTATTTTCAACCAATTCGTATATTTCCGCGCGTAACGGCTAATGACGGAATGCCTAACCTCGCTGGACACGTCATTTGATGTTTGCGCGCGTAAGATCAATAGTGCAGTCAGTAGGAATTTAAACAGTTTGATAAAAAAAAACAGTTCATTAATTATATAAAACACGAATATGTTGATTTCGGTTGCTTTTGTTTTAGTATTGTTGTATTTAAATAAGAACATACAAGGAACTATATTGACTAATTGCGCTGCTAACCACACAAACAGTAAGGCAACTGTAGTTTATGTTGAACTATATGCAGTAACGGCTATTGATATTTCTCAACTGTTAAATTTTTAGTGCTTACTTTATCCCGAACGACCTATAGTTAAATATACGCAGTCTATGTTACGAGAGATATCACTTTTCAGACAAAACGCAGTAGTCAAATACACCATATTCGTGACTTATATACACGGTAGTAGGCTTATTAGAATTTTGAGATGTATACGTGAACACTCAAAGTCTGGTTTATGTGTGTGTGTATATATATATATATATATAAACCGTTTACTCCACTGCATGTTTGTGAATCTTAATTCGATACTTAGTTATCCACAACAGTTATATATTTTTTGTCCTAAATAAAAGATAAATAATTAAAATAGTTATAACGGGAACAGTGGGAATATAGTACTTCGCATTGATTCCAAGTTAATTTGCGTTTTAAAGGCTGTTCTCTGCAAAGTGAGTATATTTTGTGGCTCTGTTAACGTGTTTCATTCAAGATTATTAGTATATGTTTGGCCAGTTTTGTAACAATCTCAGCTGTGTAAACAATAAAACAATGTGCAGGCTATGTCATCAGATCTTCAGCTAACTTCGTGAGGAAATTTGTTGCAAATTTTTTAGTAGAAAATGTCAGGAAGCAACGAAGGCCAGGAATTCCTTCTGAAAACGGGGTTGACATTTTGGCTCTTATCTAATTACGCCGAAATTATGCGATATTTAGGGGTGAACTTTTATGCATGCCAAACAATTCATACACTGTAACATCTGGTTGGCATATCGCATTCCCTTCGTGGTAAATATTTGGTTACACCACTTGAGTAAATCGTTACGCAACGGCTGTAAATTAACGTTAAAAAAGTCGGAAAAGTAATGTTGTTGAAATAACCTTTTACTAATGGTTTGCGAGAAAACAGATTTCCCAAATTTCAATCACCGCATAATGCATATGAGACATTTAAAATTTCGAATGTGTGCTTTCTAGCATACCTTCTTACTAATTGGAGCTTTATGTTGTTACGTCTTGTAATTTTTACTCGTAATCCGTAGACACGGGAAAAATTGGCGTGTTCACAGACATGTAGGCTAGCCTCCAAGAACATGTGTGTATTCAGGCAGACATTATCTGCTCACTGGTTGCTTCATAACGCAGTGATATGGGCCTGCATTTAGTTCCTTCTGTACTATTGGTAGGGCCCGGTAGTTTTCGCGAAAAGATTTTGCCCCACTTTGTTTCAGTGTCTTACGTGCACACCTGCAGTTCAACTTCATGGCTATTGACAGAGTGTTTTTGTGCAGAGTCGTTATTCATTTGACTGTGCCAATCAGTACACGGATAACTGTCACACATCACGTCTGTGATTTGCTGGTTTAATCTCCACACGCTGGGTGTAACGGCATCCAATCACTGACCAAATAGCAGAGATGCAGGTGCGCACGTAAGGCACTGAAACAAAGTGCTGCAAAATTCTTTTCGCGAAAATTACCGGGCTCTAACTATTGGCTAAGAGACTTCCAGGAAGTGTCAAATAAGTCACGGGCCAATTGAGAAAGTGGCACGAACTTACAGCTGCTGGAATTATAGCTTGAGGCCAAATGAAGACGCGAATTTTTCAGCTCTCTAGTAATCCGTGATCAAAAATACGTAACTATTTTGGAAGGCCCTATTTTTCCACTAATTTGATGTTTGTTGTTACCTCGTTAAACCACATAAATAATACGGTAGGGCAGCTAGGGTAAGTGTATGTTACAGTGAATACATTGTTTGGCATGCTTACAAAGTTTTATTCCTTAATACCGCATTGTTCCATTTTAATTGGGGGCACATAATTTAAACACCATCTTTTCAAGGGTTTTGTGCCCTTAGCAATGATGTCTTGACGTTTGCTGTAAGACATTTCCTTACTGAAATATTGCAAGGGACGTCCCCACGAAGTTCGTCGCACATCTGGATGACCTCTGTGTGTATGGTCTCTCTCTCTCTCTCTCTCGTGTGTGACACAGAGAGAGAGAAAGAGAGAGAGAGAGAGAGAGAGATTTCAACTACAGGTATAGACTATATGCTGTGATGTGATTCCCCTGGGATAGGAAACCTTATACCAACAATGTCGCACAGTAACTAATAAGGGAGATATCCACCCTTAAAATCGACATTTTATAAGGTTTTAGCTGAAAAGCGTAACAACTACTTGAGATAAAAGAACAATTCTGTGAATGATATTACTTTACGTAGACCTTAATATTATGCACAATTATGTAGCACTAACGTTCCTTAAACTGAAATGGGGATGGTATGTTTTTATCCTTCCAATGATTGTGTTAGTCATGAGTATTTTTATTGTTGTAAAAGTAGTAATTTACACACTGTTTGCTATCCCGTTATGGACAGGAAATCGCCTCGGAGCGTTTAGGAACATCGTATATATTTTTATTGTTTTTGCTTGCACGACTGTCTTCGAAAGTACTCAGTTAAACGTAAGCAGAGTAAAACGTTGTTTTTTCGTGGTTTTTGGAAGCAGGTATTTTATTAAAACTCGTCGTCCTAAATAGTTTGATTGTTGTTACTGGGGGGTCGTGACTGAGTGGTGAGACGATCACTTGCTTCTCGCCACAATGATACACGGTTTATCCCCAGTGCCAGCAAGGTTTTATCGTCTTACTCCAGGTTACCTCACATTCCGTATCGTCACCGTCGTAAAATTTCACGTCAGGTCATACCTCAGTGTTGGGTAGACTCGTACCTGCACTTGGTTCTGAGTCTGTCGAGCTTTAGTTGTGATGCTCTAGCCACGGGGTACATCCTCAACATAAACTCTAAATAGGAGTTAGTGAATATTCGCTTAATGTTCCAGTGGTTTTCACACATTCTGGATGGAGCAGTTTCAACTAATCGATTCATCGTGGAAAATCACTTTAAAATAAGTGCATATTTACTTACTCCTGTTTACAATGACGACATTCCAAAAGTGGATAAGTAGTATTCACTGACTTCCATTGTTTTCCACTGATTAAATTAGTTTAAACAGCTATATCCAGAATCTCTGAAAATCACTGTAAATTTAGTGAGTAGTTACTAGTTGCGATTAGAGTGTACGCTACTTGTTTATTTATTGGTAAATAAATACATACAGAATGTTCGGAAATTCATATTACAAACTTCTAGGACCAGTAGAAGGGAATGAGTAGACAATATTTTGAATATGAAGCCATGTCCGGAACCGTACCGTTCAAGTGCTAGAGCCATTCAAAATATTGTCTACTCATTCCTCTCTATAAGTTTGCATATTAAATTTCCGAACAACCTGTATGTATCGATATTAGGCATAGAGGAGTGCACATCACTACGAGGATTGCCCTTGCACTACTTCAGTCATAGTTCTGACTACGGGATGGGGATGACAGTTCACCGCTAACCCCCAACCTGGAGGAACAGGGATGAATGAAGTGAGACCCTTCTCATGGAGCAGCGACGGAATGCAAGGGCGGAAGAGGCGGGAGTACCCCGAGAACAGCCGTCAGCCAACGACAAGGTTCGCCACGTTTCCCACATGGAGGATCGAACAAAGATCTTGTCTATGGGAGGCGAGTGGCATGACTGTAGCTTTATTTCTGGTATTTATGTTTGTATTGTTGGCAGCTCAGCTGTGGTGTGCCGTATTGTAGTAATGTACGTGGGTGAACCGTGTATAGGCGATCCGGGATAAAGTGAGCACTTTAAAAAGCCCTGCTAAATTTCTGTTTTCAGCCAATTCGCATATTTCCGCGTTTAACGACAAACGAATTGAAATGTATAATCTCTATGGACACGTCACTTAATACTTGCGCGTTTTAGATAAATTGTGTAGTCGGTAGGAAACTATACAGCACAATAAAAAGAAGTTTATAATAATATAAAACACAAATATGCCAAATAAGTTGATTTTATTGCAGTACTGTTGCATACAAATAGAAAAATACACGGAACTATGTACGGCAATTCGCTGCCAACCATAAAAGCAGTAAGGGGACTATAGTTAATTCTGAATTATATACAGTAACGGCTAGTGATATTTGTCAAAGGTTAAATCTTTAGTCCTCACTTGATCTCGAACGACCTATACTAGTAGTAGCAGGTAGTCATGAAGGTCACACGGAAGCGTGGTGAGCCTCAGGTCGGCTCGAGCCAGTGTCACAGGACAGTGTGGATGTGGAAGTATATAGTCGCTCTGCGTCCAGCCTACTCTCCTGGCCAGTCATGACAGCGACTGGTCCCGTTACACCAGTTTCCAGTTCCAGTCTCCGAGCAAACACATCTCGTAGTCGGCGAAACTCTTCATACCATGTCTTGCGTCATACGTTCTCCTGCCAACCCCGCGGCCTTGGGACCCGCCTCAGTCTTGCCAACCGTGACTTTATTGCACTTCACCGTCTGTCTCATGGCGGCCGCCTACCTCACGCGTTGCAGCGTGTTCGTAATCAGGTTTTTTTCTACGAAAATATTCCATGTGTGCCCATTGTACCAACGTACGAAAAGAAAACAAACTTCAGACAATGTCAGTACCTCATTGTAACGCTCATTAAAAACACTTCTTCTAAGCCCTCCAACATGGCTAAAAACGGCCTTTTCAGACTTCCGTACTTCAAAATGTACTACCCGGATGTATGTGAAACTCAGATTGCGACCTGCACTGATCTTAGTTGTAGACTTTCTCCCAATATTATATGGTCACCCATAAAAAAACCGTTCGGCGGGAACCTAGCACGCTAGTTCAGCGCTTAGCCCGTTGAGGCGACATTTGATGCACGCTTCTAGGTCGATCTTACTGCTTCGTCTCTTTTGAGCCACTCACGCGCCGGTAGACGGCACCCTTAATAGTTAGTGGACCTGGCGCGTAAGCCGTGCTGTGCCGTGGTACGGAAACTATTTTTCTTCTATAACTATTAGAAATGTTTCCGATGCGTTTTTCTACGTGAAGAATGCATACTTCAAACTTGTTCCTATAGTTTTAAAAATGCCTTCCGCTAATTCAAAGCATAATTTTTAAGTTCCTCAGTAGTGCTAAGTATGACTTTTTTTTCACATTGTTGTAGATGAGGAAATATAAACCATAATCCTAAAACAAAATCATGGAAACCTGAATAGACTTTATCATTTACTTTTCACAAATAAAATAAAAGGGTAATCTCTTGAAGTTCCGTTGTAAAATAGTTTCTACGAAAACACTGCACACTAGTTTAGTCCTTCGCGCTTAGAGGCGAAAAGGTGCTTGACGGACATGTTATATGCGGCTTACCGTCTTTCCCGTTTCCGTGCCTCAAACGTGAACAAAAACCTAACGTCCACTAACTTCTAAGTCTAGTACACACGGTTCTCGTTTTTGAACACCATCTTGTTCACGGCCACTTACATCGCGTCACTGACCGACTTGTACGCAAGTAGCGAGCATTCAAGGTCTTGTATTCTAGCAGAAATAATTTAGAAACGGTTTTCATTTTCATACACCTTCTTGTACAAGTCGTTTGTTTGTTTTTATTTGCACATTTACGTATGCTTGGAGGCACGAGTATTTCGCGTATTCATCTGGCAACAGCCTAGACTTCTCAGTTCTATACGTGTACTGGCTGAAGCCGAATATCCATTAGCTTCTAGCAGTGCAAACGCGTAGCACGTGACATCCCAACGACTTGTTTCCTTATTTATAACTGGCTTGCAGTTGTCAAATGTGTGCTAAAATCGCTCTTGTCTAATTACTGAAGGAGGGGGAAGTATACAGTATTGACGTTCAACCTGACCTAGAATCAATACGCGAAATAATCGTGCCTCTGCATGCTATTTGAGAGAGTAGAAGACAAACTTAAGCGTGTATATTCATATCCCCCCAAAAAAGTTATCATATTTCCGAATTTTTCGGCACATTAAAGTAAGCATTGAAGTACTACTGTGCGTACAGTACTTTTACGTAGCTTGTATATGAAGATGTGTACACCTTGTTGTTCAAGAAATACAACTGTATGCTAGGCTTTACACAGATACACTCACGGCGCTAGCTAGCCTTTACAGCGTCACATGGTTAAGTTTTTAAAATGTAGTCTTTGGCAAAAAAATTGTTCTAGGCGCCAGGTTACGAAAAACAATGAAAATAGTAAAAAAAACTACTGTATAGCAGGTAATGCTGAACTGTTATGACGTTGGCAAGGGAAAGGAAAATTTCACGAGCTCATTGAGGGATATGTTATATTCCGTTGTGCTATGCATACTCAGTTCCTTTTAGGGGCTAATCCAGCTATGATTCCTAAAGGGAACTATGCCTTAAAACTAGGGACAGGAAAATATAGCGAATTCAATGCCCTGCAGGCTAGAATCCATTGTACTATGAATACTCAAGCCCCATTTATTCGTTCATTGTCTACTGTTCCACTGAGTAGCAGCTGGTGGACAAATGGCCAGGGCTTGAGTATGCATAGGATGGTTAATTTCTATCCCTATAGCTATACCCACACCCCAAACCAAATAATGGGGTCCGGAGGTATCTGCCTGAAAAATTTGTATTCTAGGGTGCAAAATTGTGCTGTTAAAGTAGTTTCCAAACTATAGGAAGTGAATACACCTTTTAAAAATGCTAATGCAATGCTTCAAAAGTGAAACATTTGAGCTGATGTAAAATAAATTAGGTAGGTTTTTTAGTTTCTGCTTCCATATTGTAGCAACAAGTGATTGTGTTGTTAATGTTTTGTTGTCTTTCATACATCTAGGGAAAGTATGAGGTAATATTGTCAATAACAACTGGTAGCTACTTATTTTGTTTTATATTTTTGGAGCAGTCTCGGGACGGGTTATGGCCCCAGTGACGCCCTCCTACTTCCTGGGCTCGCCCATGGTTCCCTTACATTCGTTCATTGTTTGTTGTTCCAGTGAGTAGAAGCTAATAGACAAACGATCGGGGCTTGAGTATACACGGGACAGTGCCGTCCAACATGCAGGCCATTAAATTCGCGAATTATTCCTATCCGTAACGATAACTAATCACAGAGCTCGTAGTTTAGACTTCAGAAACACATTTATTCTTGTGTGACTTGTGTTGGAATGGTAATTGGCAGGGACACCAAATTGTGGCGAAAAAACATGTTTCGTACCTGCTTGCTCGATGTATTATAGGTAGAGACCGGAAAAATTCGCATTTTGTTTTGGGCACAAGTTGGGAGTCAAACAACTGTACATTTGTAGTTGTCTCTAGTCTTATCTGATATCTCGTGTAGGGCGCTGAGAAAATAATAAAGAATTGACTTAATGCACGCCCAATCAGGCGGTACTGTTTCAGAAGCAGCCAATGAGCAGCTGCTGTCTTCTTGAATTCACATATAGTCTTGAAGGCTAGCCTACAGATCAGTGAACCCGCTATTTCTTCCGGTCTCTAATTATAGGTCTCTCGGAACAAAGTGAGCACTGAAGATTTAACTTATGAAAATAATCACTAGATGTTACTGCATACAATTCAACATCATCAATAGTTACCTCAGAACTTGTATGGCTGGCAGCGAACTGCTGAATGTAGTTCCGTGTATTTTCCTGTTTGAATACAACATTGTAGAAATAAAATCAATTGAAATTGACATGTGTGTTTTATATCAATAATAAACATTTTAATGGCACAATATAGGTTTCTACCGACCGCACCATCTATCCAACACGCGCAAACATAAAGTGACGTGTCCTGAGAGGTTACATATTTCCCTTCGTTAGCCGTTACACGCGGAAAGATACGTATAAGCTGAAAATAGAAATTTAACAGGTTTTTTTTTTAGTTCTCACTTTATTCCGAACGGCCTATACATGTTTAGGGATTATATGTCTTCAACTCTCGCTCATCTTGTGTGTTATATCAGCAATTGACAGACGTGTTTTGTCGCATCAGCCTTATACTCATTGCCACAGTGAATTGAGCAACGTTCCTTCGCAAAGACTCACTTCCAAAAATAAAAAAAGCAGAGCTGCAGATTTGCGTATTCAATTAAACAAGCTGATATAAAAATATGTTCACCAAAAAATGGGATCCCTACTTTCTGTCGAGTAAGAGGCCCAGCTTAGCTGTCTGATGTACCCATGCATGGCTATTGTAATGAATCGAGATGATGGTTCAGCGCGGGAAAACTTGACTGTTTGCTGGGTTTCAACCTACGTTCTGCTTACCAGAAGATTACTGACTTTCCCTTGTACGTGGATCTGTTGTCCTATTTGACTGAGCCAATAATAATCCCGCTATTGTAATATTTGATGCCTGTTATTGGTCTGCAGACAGATACGTTGTGACATACGTAGACTACATCACATCACCGAATCATATATGTTGCTACTACTACAACGTTTTCAAAGGTTACGGATTGGCACGAAACATTTTCGCGATATACCATCATCTCTAGTCATGACTAGAGAACAGCAAATTCCGTGTTGTTATCAGACAGCAGATTCCAAATTACTGTGTGCTAATCTGACTTGTGTTGTTGGCCAACAGTATGTGTGGCGCTCCTGAAGTTCTTTCAACCAATGATATAAGTTCAAATGTATAATATCCACTATCCAGTAATGAGGGCACACAAAGACATGAAGGTTGGAACCAATAACGTTACAGAGCATGTCCGAGTGAGAACAGGTCACAGGACTCCAGCAAATCGCCAAATCAAAACGCGAAATTTATACGTCTGTACTCATGACTCAGTTCCTACTCTTCGTTTGTCACAGTTAAGTTCAAATTTTCCTTTCTCTTCGACATATGCCGACTCCCACAGTAAAATTACGCCGCGTTACCACGTCACCTTACTCTTCCTTATTGCGCGTATATATTTTATTTCCAGTTACTTCAATCAATTATGCCAGCTAATTTCAGGCAATTACTGATAACATTACGTATAGGGATGATTTATCGCGGGGGAACTTGACTGTTTGCTGGGATTCAATGTACGTTCAGCTTATCAAAAGGTGAGTAGTTTTTACTTGTGAGCGGAGCTGTTGCCCTATTTGACTGAGCCAATACGAATCCTGCTGTTATTGGGCTGCAGAGTGTATCACCTATTCGTGCATCTTGCAAGAAATTGCAGAGTTCCTCAAGAGTGTGTTGACACAACAGATTTTCGTGTATACGGTCCATCATCTATAATTTTGTAATGTCTGTCAAACTGCATGCCGAAGTGTACCCTACAGACAGTGGAATGTACATCTCAGCTTCGTTCCAGAACGAAGTGTCGAATGAATTAGCACGAAACAAAAAAAGTAAGCGCATTAAGAACTGAGAACTTATACTGAAGATATGCTACACGGATTATAATACCGCATGTTTTCAAAACCGATTGTAAACAGTTGTGTGTCACATTTCTCGAAAACTAAGTGCCATGCATTTTTCTACTAAAGAGGAGTTTCTACTTAACTTTCGATCTCAGAATCCCGTAGTGCGAACAGTAATCGCGAATTATATGACTCGCTGTATTATTATAGTTGTGTTGTTAGATATGTTGTTAATATTATAAATCTGAGAATTAAGTTGTCAGCCTTGGGTTGTATAACATCTCAGTTTGTTCTGACACTTGCGTTACGTGAGGCTCCTCAATAGTTTAGTGGTCGACGATCAGGGTGTCGCAACTGTTGAACTGAAGACTTGTCATCAATCTCGTGACGTCACCAAGAGTCATTTACGCCGGCTGTATTGAGCGTCGAGTCTACAATAGGCGCTTACATAAACGCAGTAGGTATAACTTACTCGGCAGTATTAGTCACGTGATCGGATTAACTCAGTCGCTAGATTTTTAACGGCTCTTTTCGAACTTTAAAAAACTCCGAATGTTGTATGTTGGCTGCCTATGAAATCTGTACAGGCTGTATATTTGAGTCGTCGTAATCCAAGTTCGTGTAGTGCAGAATAACAGACTTTGATCTGATAAGCTTCTACCAAAAGTTTAAGGATACTATTATATTTAACTAACAAAGTGTTTCGGCCGTATCATTAATTCTACGGGACCTGATTATTAATGACACATAGATAACTGTTTCAGGCTATGTTCAGAGTTTAATATGTAAAATTTTTTTGGAAATAGGACAGTTTGTTTAAAAGTTAGCTTTTTTTTCGTTTTTTTTATATTAACATACTTTTTTTTCACTAGAGAGTTATTCTATGGTTATAATTATTCCTTACGGTTTTATGTTTCTGCCCAAAAATTAGATAAACATCATCCATTGTTTTATTTTTTTACATCTCCGGAAATACATTAAAGTGTACAAAAATGTATGTTAATTAAAAAAAACGATAAAAGGCTAACGTTTAAACAAACTGTCCTATTTTCAAAAAATATTTTACAAATGAAACTTTAAACATAGCCTGCAACAGTTATTCATATATCAATAACAATCAGATCCCGTAGGATTAATATAAGGCCAAAAAGTTTTGTTAGGTAAATATAACGGTGTCCTTTAACTTTTGGTAGAAGCTGTATATGACATCATAATTGCGTACTACAGTTGTAATGTGTACTGTACAAACATACTAGAGTAAACTACCGAAAACAAATTTTTGTTTTGTAATTTGTATACGCACGCGGCAGCCTGATTTTTTTTACGTCTTACGCACCCTTTCGTGTCGTCCGTCTGTTGACGGCTATCAGGGTAGATCTGAGTAGATCGTGCGGAGAGATCGATTTTAATATTTAGATATTTCCTTCATTATAGCCTGTACTCACACCAGGTTTTCAAACGTTTTTATAGTAAGTTCAACACTAACTAGTAGATTGAGAATGGATTTCGTAAGTGTCTAGTTCTGCGGTCACTGCGTATCATATTATCACATAATTACCTTCTGTCAACTGCCTTGAACGACTAGATATTCGTATAACTTGACGATACCATTATGAAAGTCATTTTAAAATGATAATTTAAAATTTGAAGCGTGGTATGTTTTAAAATAATACTGAAATAAAAAAAACTATTTTGAAACAGTAGCGCTTAAATCAGGTATTCATTAATTGTTAATTTTATAACCAAGACTTGCAGTGTCTATAATTTTTTTCTATCGACTGTTAGGGTAATTTGTAAACCGAAATAATTGGATACGTAGGTGTTTTATGTAAAATTAGGGCAGGCATTATAATTCTTAATGCATACTTAGAAGAGAATTTGGATATTGAAACTTTGAATTAGTGTGTAATCTGGGACGATACTGGCACTAAACATGCTTGCTCATTAATTTAATTACCGAGTGTTTAGCGGTAATTATGCTCTCTCTACACGTCTGCCATAACAAAGACGCGAAGGTCTTAATCCGGGAACTTACAACGAGGATGGCTACGAAGACTCGGTTTTGGCAAGTTCGGGTGAAGGGATGGAAGTTTCGTCGGGGTAATCTGGTAACGAAGGGAGATTTAGCGCGTATAGTTCATTATACTGGGTTGCTCCTAGTCGGAGAGAGCTTAGCGGCCCTGATCCTGGGGGAAGGGAGGGGGCGGGGGTAGTTAGGGCTTCACACGTGCCGCGAATGGTAGTGGCTGAAGTTGCAGGAAATTAATAAGTCGTAAGGCCGGCGCGGCGAGGCGGTAGCCCTGGTGCTGTGGAGAGGGTTGCATAACGCGCAGGAAGGTGTTGTCTGCGCAACTTTTCAGATATTTCACGCCAGAGCCCCCAGAGGACTCGACCTCCGGGCCCGTCTTTGAGTTATGTCGTCGCGCGGGGGTGGATGTCTGCAGCCAAGAGGGAGAGTTTTAATTAAGGAGCTGTCGAATGGCGTCGCGCCGCTATGACGCATGGCTGTTAATATCGCCGGCGACCTTGGCTCTGCACCCACGAGGCGGCATAATGGGGCTACCGGCTCTTACACCCACATCTCCAGGTCACGTCTAGGGCTCAGAGCAGCTGAGTGTACAGAAGCGAACTGCGTGCAACTGCGGGTGTATTCTGGTTCCAGCTTCGCCTTCGTCCAGTACGTCAGTTCTTGACTCTGGTTTGTCTCCCGTTCACCAGAATAATGTTTCAATATGTACGTACACTGCATTGC